>CAUYRH010064687.1:0-61658 GCA_963574655.1 Perodicticus potto | reverse complement strand
CAGGGGAAACTCTTGAAGGAATTGGCTTGGGTGAATATTTTATGAGGAGGACTCCCCAGGCAATTGAAGCAGTATCAAAAATACACTACTGGGACCTGATCAAACTAAAAAGCTTCTATACAGCCAAGAACATAGTAAGTATAGGAAGCAGACAGCCCTCAGAATGGAAGAAAATATTTTCAGGTTATGCCTGCAACAAAGGTTTAATAACCAGAATCCACAGAGAACTCAAACATATTAGCAAGAAAAGAACAAGTGATCCCATCTCAGGGTGGGCAAAGGACTTGAAGAGAAACTTCTCTAAAGAAGACAGGTGCACGGTCTACAGACACATGAAAAAATGTTCACCATCCTTAATCATCAGAGAAATGCAAATGAAAACTACTTTGAGATATCACCTAACTCCAGTAAAAGTAGCCCACATGACAAAATCCCAAAACCAGAGATGTTGGCATGGATGTGGAGAAAACACACTCTTTTTAAAAACATCTTTATCAACTAATTAGATAAAGGAGAATTTCTTTTATTTACGACATATTATAACTCTCTTACCTCGACTTTTCTGTATTCCTTTGAAATTCATTAGAAATTCACACTAATGACCATTTAATAGTATTCTATTCTAAGATTATACATTACTTGTTTTTGTGATTTAAGTTTCTGAAGTTACAAAATGTGGGATATTTGAATTTAAATAACAAATACAATCTGCACTATTTACAGGTTTAAAATCACACAGTTTTCATTGTTAAAATCTTATAAATCACATATTTCTTCCATGGCACTTAATTAGGTAGGTGCTGGGCATGACCAAATTGGAATATAAGGTGATTTCTAAGAAAGCTCTACAGGCAATCATTGAAAGTATTCTTTTTCCCTTCTTTGAAACAAATGTCATCCTGGTAACAAAACCAGAAAGGGACCCAACAACTACAAAAAGAGAAAACTATAGACCAATGCCACTAATGAATATTGACGCAAAAATATTCAATAAAATCTTAGCAAACTTATTTCAGCTGCACATCAAAAATAATTTCATCCTGACCAGGTAGGCTTCATCCCAGGGATGCAAGGCAGGTTCAACATATGTAAATCCACAAACATAATTCATCCTCAAACAGAAGTAAAAACAAAGACCATATGATCCTCTCAATAAACACAGAAAAAACATTTGACAAAATTCAGCATCTTTTTTTTTTTTTGATAAGAACAATCAAGAAAATAAGCATAGAAGGGACATCTCTTAAATTGAGCAAAACTATCTATGACAAACTCCCATCCAATATCATACTGAAAAGAGAAAAACTGACAGCAGCTCTGTTATCAGAATATCGACTATCATTACTACTATTCAACATAGTGTTAGAAGTCCTTGCCAGTGCAATCAGGTAAGAGAGGGACATCAAGTGTATCCAAATAGGGACAGAAGAGGTCAAGCTTTTGTTCTTTCTGATGCTATGATCTTATACTTAGAAAATCCCAAGGACTCAGCTGTGAGACTTCTGGATGTGATCAGGAAATACGGTAATATAAGAAATATAGTAATACAGCCTCAGGATCTAAAATCAGGGTTTACAAATCAGTAGCCTTCATATATGCCAAAACAGACAAGCTGAGAATCAAATCAATGCTGCAGATGCTGGCATGAATGTGGAGAGAAGGGAACACTTTTCCACTGCTGGTAGGACTACAAATTAATACAACCCTTTTAGAAGGAAGTATGGAGAACCCTCAAAGAACTCAAACTAGACTTCCCATTTGATCCTGCAATCCCATTACTGGGCATCTACCCAGAAGAAAAAAATCCTTTTATCATAAGGACATTTGTACTAGACTGTTTTATCACAGCTCAATTTACAATTGCCAAAATATGGAAACAGCAAAAATGCCCACCAACCCAGGAATGGATTAATAAGTTGTAGTACATGTATACTATAGAATACTATTCAACCATTAAAAAGATGGACACTTTACATCTTTTGTTTTAACCTGAATGGAAGTGGAACACATTCTTCTTAGTAAAGCATCATAAGAATGGAGAAGCAAGAATTCTACGTACTCAATTCTGATATGATGACAATTGATGACCTAGTGCATGGTGGGGAGGTGGGAGAAGGAAGTGCAGGGAGAGAAAAGAAGGTTGTGGACTAGGGGGTCACAGGGTATGACACACCTCCTGAGGATGGGACACAATTATAAGAGGGACTTTACCTAACAAACACAGTCAGTGTAAACTGGTTCTTTGTACCCTCAATGAATCCCCAACAACAACAACAACAACAAAAAGATGCAGCACCCTTCAAAGTAGCATCAACAAAAATGAAATACCTTGGAATATAGTTAACAAGCTTGGCTTTGGGAGGCCAAGGTAGCAGGATTGCTTGAGACCAGGAGTTTGAAACCATCCTAAGCAAAAGTGAGATTCCCATCTTTATAAAAAAAAAAATATATATATATAGAAAAATTAGCCGGGCGTGGTGATGGGTGCCTGCATTCTCAGCTGCTTGCAAGGATCATGTGAGCCCAGGAGTTTGAGGTTGCAGCAACACCACTGCTCTCTACTTTGGGCAACAGAGTCATATTCTGTTTTGATAAAAAAAAATCAATATTATCATGACTAATGTATTTTTTGAATAAAAAGAAAATACTATATTGGTAATTCTTTTAGAACATAGCCACTGTGACTGGCAATCTGAAGGAGAAGAAAGCCACCACTAAGCTTTCCAACTTTCCTGAACAAAAAGCCTACATACTGGGGAGTATCACAACACCCATTACAATCTGGGTAGCTACTGAGTATTTTCCTACCATTGGTCTGGAACTGTGGCCAAACACTTGATTCCACCAGTGGTGTCTTCTTGCATACTCAGTTAAATCAAATACTTTGTAAAAATCATCATCACTTTCATAGTCTTAGGGAGCAGGTTGTAGGTTACCATGATACTGCCAGTGACCTATTTTTAGTGCATTTTTTTCCAAGCATCAATCCTAGGGCAGACTTAGAATCCATTTCAACTTTTTGTCATCTTCTCTCCTTCCTATAAATCGCCAGTTTTCTCTTGCCTCTTTTTTCTTTCTCAGTATCATTAAAACTTGTGGAAGAACACTGCTGCACTCCATGAAGCCTAGTTTCATAGTTCCTTTATGTAAACTAACTTTCTATTCTGAATTCAGTCCACATTTGTATTATCAGGATATTTAACTCATAGTAGCTGTCCCTTTCCCAAGGTCCTTATTCCTTGACCCCCTACTGGATGTCCCAAAACATCGATAGTACCAAACCCAAATACTATCACAGCTGATATGATAACCAAAAGGGCAGTGGGTGTCTACATGGTAAATACCCTGGACAAAGGAATGATTTGCATCCCAGGCAGGACAGAGCAAGCTGGCACAAGATTTGGTCACACTCAGAAGGGCACACAACTTAAAAGTTACCAATTATTTCTGGAATTTTTCATTTAATATTTTTAGATCACAGTTGACTGTGAATAACTGAAGCCATGGAAAGTACAACAAAAGACAAAAGGGCACTTTAAATATCACAATTACTTTTATTTTATTATTATTATTTTTTTCTTTGAGACAGAGTCTTATTGTGTTGCCCTTGGTAGAGTGCCATGGCATCACGGCTCACAGCAACCTCAAATTCTTGGGCCTAAGCAATTCTCTTGCCTTAGCCTCCCAAGTAGCTGGGACAACAGGTGCCCACCACAACACCTAGCTATTTTTTTGTTGTTGTTGTCATTGTTTGGCAGGTCCTGGGCCAGGTTTGAACCCACGCGCCACCGGTGTATGTGGCTGGTGCCCTAGCTGCTGAGCTACAGTTACTTTTGAATGTATAAAGAAAAAAGAAGACTGGACAGGGTGGCTCATGCCTATAATCCTAGCCCAATGGGAAGCTGAGAGGAGAGAATTGCTTGCTTGAACTCAAGAGTTCAAGATCAGCCTGAGCAAAAGCAAGATCCTATCTCTACTAAAAATGGAAAAACTAACCAGGTGTTGTGGCAGGTACCTGTAGTCCCAGCTACTGGGAGAGGCTGAGGTAAGAAGATCACCTAAGCCCAAGAGATGAAGGTTGCTATGAGTTCTGATAATGCCAGGGCACTCTATTCAGGGCAATAGAGTGAGGTTCTGTCTCACCAAAAAAAAAAAAAAAAAAGAAAGAAAAAAGAAAGAAAGAAAGAAAAAAAGAATACAAAATAGAAGCTTGATTTAGCCTTTAGAATATTTACAGCCCTCTGAAAGATATTTTACACCAGTCATGTTATTTAATTTGAATAATAACCATAACACTATGTATCATTTTTATTTTATCGAATGAAGTAATTTGACCTAACTCTTAGGTCTGCTTTGATGCCCAATTGCCTTTACTTTCTGTAATTTACCAAATGATGCCAGAGCTTGGCTGCTTACAGACTCAGTGTTGAAAAGAAGTATATGTCTGCTCACTCACAGGTCTGGTGGTTGAACCTGGCTATGCCTTAAGTCTCTTTAGAACTTAGATGGGCCTATCAACTGGAGTTTTTTTTTTTTTTTTTTTGCAGCTTTTGGCCAAGGCTGGGTTTGAATCCCCCACCTCCTGCATATGGGGCCCATGCCCTACTCATTGAGCCACAGGCACCACCCAATCAACTGGAATTTTAACATGCCTTCTCCCTATGACTAATAATTCTTACAAGAGGATATATTACTTTCAAAGGAAAGAGCAAAGGAAAAGAAGGAAAGAGAAGAAAGAGAGTGTGTGTGAGTAGACAGAGAGAGACAGAGAGGGAGGATCATGGGAAAGGTGTATTCCCTTAATGACCTTGCTATGAATACCATGCAATGTCAGTTCTGCTGTAATATATTGATTAGGGAAGTAAAAAAGAAAAAAGGAGAGAAAATAAACCATTCAGGTCAGAAACTAGGTAGACATATGGTAATGATATATTGTTGTGACTATTTTAGAAAATACTATATTCTGCTACATTATCTAAACAAGTTAATATGTGGCCCAAACTAGACTTTCTCCTACTATTCTGAATTGTTTGATCATTTTATTTTCTACTTATTCATATAAACCTTGGAGAGTATAGACCAAAAGCCTTTCATGGATCAAATTTGGTCTCATTGGGTCTCATTAAGTACAATTGTTAGGTCTTTGAAAGTTGCCTTAACAACTCACGCTGACCTTGGGATCAACCAGCACAGTACTGCATTGATTTTCCACCTGTGGCTTTCAGGATAACTGAATTTGCACCAAGTGCCTGAGAAGAACTGAAAATGCCATTCACTCTCCTATAACATCGTGAATGCATTGTAGCAAAATTTTTGATGTTTAACAACAACTACAGCAAATTTCTATCACGGTTGTGGTGGATTTCAGCTTCAGGATGTGTTGTCAATGTATCAACAAAGTATTTCTCCCTAAAGGGATTACCTTTTAAAAAATTATTATTTTATGCTGGCCTATTCTCTTTCTCCTTATTTTCTTTAACATCAATTCTGATGATACTGTAGTCCTACAATGCCTATTGTTCTAAATGTAGTTGTTTTCAAAATAATTAATGTGTAATAATCAGAACTGAGGTGATTAAGAATAATCAAATAAAACTAAGGCTCATGATAAGAGGTTTATGAAGGAATAAGAAACTTTATCGAATACATCTATGCATTATTTGCAAGCAATATAACAGATTTATAAATCTTTGCTTTTCAAAATGATTCCTGTGCTTGAAATTCCTACAAACATCATCTTTGCTTTCACTGATTCAAGATGTTCTAATACCATCCTTCTTCATTCATCTTGTAAGAGCTCCCAAAGGATTTTATACTTTATAAAAATGTGTACTTTTGAGAATGTCACTTCTTGGAAGACAGAATAGATATACTTTTTTCTAGTTTTCCTGCTATGTACAACAAAATCTTCAAGTATTATACATAAAACAAACAAAAAATGGAGAGCAACAGAAGAGGGGATAACTACTGGACTCAGGGTCCAAGGAAAGCCACCATGATGAGGTCTCTGGCTTTTCTTTTTGTCTTATTTACATCACACCAAGACCTGAAGAAGCCAGATGTCTGGAAACGCTAATGTGTACAGACAAAAATCACTGATGAAACCATGTTCTCTCTAGCTTAGAGACCAGAGAAAAGGGTTCCTAGGAAGAGAAAACAATCTTAGAAAATATTCAGTCTATTAACACTTTTACTAAATTCCATCGCAAAAACTTTGCTCTTTCTCCCATCAATACCAGCAAAGACTAAGTGATAAATCTAGTGACTAGGATGTAATGAAGCATCCTAACTTCCCTGCAAGGGTGGTGTCAAAGAAGGAAGCCAGAACTTTCATCTCTATATATGATAACTTTCATCCCTTCTTCCCAACGTGTTGTCAGGGGAGACATGTGGGCAGCCTGTACGTCAGCTCTACATTCTGACCCCAGCAGTAGCAAGACTCTCCTCACCTAGTGTGAGAGGAAACCTAGTGGAGGTTCAATGCAGTAAGTTACAACTCAAAGAGGTAATAAGGTCATACCTACCCTGATCCCCATGATATTATTCCTAAAACCAAGAATGAGGGATACCATACATTCAATGAAAAACACAATCATAAGATGTCAACACTGAGATGACAGTAAAGTTAGAATTATCTTCCAGAAACTTTAAAGTAACATCGTAGAAATGATTCTACAAACAATTGCGAGCACATTTAAACTTGAAAAAGAACATTTATAAAAACTACAGGTAACATTATACTTAATGACCAAGGACTGAATGCATTTCTACTAAGATGGAGAACATGGAAAGTCATCTGCATGCATCACTCTTATTCAACACAATGTAAAATGCTCAGAAAAGAGAAAAAAGAATATGTAGATTATAAATAGAACATCCCAGTATGAATGTCTGTGCAGACAATCCCAACAAATCTACCAAGAAAAGATATTCAAGAGCTAATAAATACTTCAGGAGGTTGCATGATACAAAATAAAATTAGAAAACACAAATGTATTTTTATATATTTAGCAATCAACATATGAACACCAAAAATGAACACAATAATATGAGGTATAATTACTTAACATAAAACCCTTAGATATGTCTGAAAAATGCACAGGTAGGAGTAATATTCTGAAAATTACAAGACGCTCATAACAGAAATCAAGTTTCTAAATAAATGAAGAGACATTGAGATTTTGATAGCAAATGAGTAAAAATTTTATATCAATTTGTGGAAAATTATACTACAAAGTTGAATCTTTCAATCCATTAATATGTATGTCTTTAGAGATATAGGTAACATTATTGTAAAATA
This sequence comes from Perodicticus potto, assembly GCA_963574655.1. Taxonomy (NCBI): domain Eukaryota; kingdom Metazoa; phylum Chordata; class Mammalia; order Primates; family Lorisidae; genus Perodicticus; species Perodicticus potto. Next base: position 54,358 of record CAUYRH010064687.1, on the reverse strand, counting down.
TATATATGTAAATATATATATATAAAGTAAATTATAGTAAAATATAAAGTAAATATATTGTTAAAAATATATATATATAAAGTAAATATATAAAGTAAAAGAATCTAGAATAGCTAAAGCAATAAAAATATATTGGGAGGGGAAAAGTCTACTTGGTTAAACATTTATTACATGGTTACAGTAATCAAGAAAGTGTGTTATTCTTGGAAGAATATACATGTTTAAGAAAACAGGATAGGGAATCACGAAATAGACTCAGAGAAATATTCCCTTCTCATTTTTCACAAAGATAGGAAAACAATTCAAAGGAATAAAGATAACGTTTTAATTAATGATGCTGGAGCACTTGAACTTCCATTGGTAAAAATGAACCTCAAACTAGGTTTTACATCTTTTATAAAAATTAAATCAAAATGGATTATAAACTTGATAACAAAGAAAAACAAGAAAACTTTTAGAAAAAACAAAACAGGAGAAAATCTTTTCGATCAAGAGCTAGGGAAGGACTAGGGCTATGATTCATCGACCAGCTACCAAAGTCATAATCTGTAACATGAAAAATTGATAAATTGCACATCAACAAAACCAGTAAATTTTTCTTTTTGAAATACTCTGGCAATAGAACAAAAAGACAAGCTACCAACTGAGAGAAAAATTTATGAAGCATACATTCATCAAAGGACTAATCTCTAAAATATGTAAAGAACTCTCAAAAATAAAAATTAAAAAAAAGCAAATCAGAAAATGGTCAAAACACATAAAGAACATTTCAGCATGTTGAATGGTTTCATGACAAGAAGCTTGATATCATTACTCATAATGTAAATGGAATATAAATTAAAACTACATGAGCCCATTAAACATCTATTTAAATAGCTAAAAATGTATATACCTTATTTATTATATACACATTATGATATGTCGTGATAACAGAAAGCTGGGGGTGGGCAGGGTACAGAGGAATTGATCCATTCATGTTTTGCTTGTGGGAACTCAACAGGGAACAGAATCTGTGGGGGGAAAAGTTTCTTAAATAATTTAAAATACAACTATCACAGGACTCGAACATTGTACTCTGGGTTATTGTATCCCCAAAAGGGGAAACTTGTGTTCACAGCAAAGCCTGTACATAGATATTTATAGTGGCTTTTTTTGTAAGAGCTCCAAATTGGAAACAACCCAGATGGTCCTTCAATGATGACATTGACTGTTGTGCATCCATGTTATTGAATACTGGTCAGCAACAAAAAATAATCAACTACTGATAAATATGCAAAATTTTAGATGGCTCTCCAGAGAATTATGCTCAGTGGAAAAAGTTAATTCATAAGTTACATACTGTTTATGTAACATTCCTGCAATGACAAACTTATAAAAATGAAGAGTAATTATCACATCTTAAAGAAGGGATGGGTGCATAAGAGAAGTGTGTGTTTCAAAAGGGTAATATAAGGGATATTTGTGGTGATAAAAATATTCAGTAACCTGGATGTACCAACAGTGGTATATCGGTTGTGTTACCGTATTATAGTTTTACAAGAGATTTCCATGCAATGTGAAAGGTATTTGGGATTTTTCTTTATTGTTACTTATAACAGAATGCCAAATCTACTACTATTTCAAAGTTAAAACTTAATTAAAAGTTATATTCTCTATTAATTTATTTGCTTTGGTTTACTTGTCCCCTTTAAGGTATCAAACCAAAATCTCCTTGAAGACAAGAAACATTAAGAACCCTCAATTAATTTTTTCTGTCCCCTTCACTTGACAACACCCAAAGTCTTAAAAACACAAATCCCATCATATCCCATTACATCTTTCCCATACATTTTTTCTTTCCTTCCTTCCTTCCTTCCTTCCTTCCTTCCTTCCTTCCTTCCTTCCTTCCTGCCTCTCTCTGTCTCTCTCTCTCTCTTTCTTTTTACCATTCCTATACTTCTACTGCTTTCCAATTAAAGATGAGCATAAACTCTGTGGCCCCAACATTAATTATCCCTTGTCCACATCTTCAAGGTCATCTCATTGGCTGTCTCTTGGTGCTTCAGGCAAATCAAACATGTCAACATAGTTTCTGATGCTCAGATCCTATGAACATTGATCTCTTTTCCTGGAATACTATTTAAAAGGCTGTGATCAGAGGGGGAAATTTAATTTAGTTGCAAACTATTTGAAGTTTTAAGTGGTGAGTGATGAGAAGAGAGAGGACTTAAAGACGATCCTTGGCAGAAAGACAGGGAAGATGAAAAGATAACTTCACTGATCATATGATATGAATCTAGCCTTAAGCATGAATACATTCCGTGTAACAAGGCTAACATTAAAACAATACAGTCAGGTGCTACATGCATCAAAAATGAACTGTCCATAAGATTATCATATCACATTTTTACATTATATTTTCTATGTTTAGATATACAAATATTTACCACCATGTTATAATTGCTAATGGTATTCAGTACAGTAACATGCTGTATGGGTTTATAGCCTAGGTGTTATAGCTGATACCATAGAGCCTAGGTAAGTATTTAACTATTCCATCTAGGTTTGTGTAAATACGCTCTATGATGTTTGCGTAACAACGAGATCACCTAACACTACATTTTTCAGGACACATGTCTTTCATTGAAGAGATTAAAATGGTATCTTAACATATTAATTGAGTAACTGAGATGAAGGCTCCATTAACCAGTTTGATGTAAGCATTCTAAATTGTACATAAAATCAGCACATTGTACCCTATGGATGCATTAATGTACACAGTTAAGATTTAATAAGAAAATTGTTAAGAGAAAAAAAGAGAGATAAAAATGAATGAATGATTTCTTTCTCCTCTAGATGAGTAAAAAAGACTGCATTTTGGAAATTTTGCTAATAATTTTTTCAATTATAAATAACATAAAAGTTTCTCAGCTTTAGAATTTCTTTAGAGAGACTAAAATCCCAGGGATACAGTGGCTTGGATGGGTAAGATTTTTAAAGGCAAACGTACAGAATTGACTGCTTTCTAAAGTTAAAGCATGATTTTAACCTTGAAGACCTTTACACCATGAGACTTTAACACTGCCTCCATCACCCTTTTCTCCAATAACTGTAATAAGTGCTCTGTGAAAAAGTGTCTTTCCATTACAGTGCTTCTTTCTACATGTTTTACTCCATGAATGACTTCAGGAAAACCCATAATCCCTTCACCGTAGGATCCGTTCCACCAAATAGGTCTTCATGGTTTTAGAATGGCGATGCAGCAGAGAGAGCTCTGACAGCATCAGTTCCAGGGTCCTACATTTCTCCCTTTCAGTGAATGAGATCTCACAGCCTCAATGAGAGACTAACACCTTGTGAGATCTACTGTGATTTTCAAGAAGTATATTTGAGATAGTACACATAAGATCAAAAAAATAGAATTTTTTTCAATATCCACCCACATTGTATCCCACCCACTTTAATGGAGATCTTTGAAATCGCTGTTGATAAAGGATCATCTGACCATATGCTTGGGCTACACCCCCATCCCATTTCCTGTTTCTTTTCTGTCATCTTAAAGGTCAAGCATAGATTTCAAAATCAATACTTAAAAATATTTTGCTCAACACTGTAAAATTTAATTTGTCTCTCTGAAGGGAAAAGAGAGCATAATAACGCTCCCTCTTCTCCGTTCCTGGCCCCCACTTTACCCGTATTTTTGATCAATAGTGTTTTTGATTTCCTGGTGTTGATGCCTAATTCTAATTTAACTCACCTGCATTTACCAAAATCTTCAGTTTACCATTCCACTGATGCTCCACTTGCCTTCCTTAATCATAGGCCAGTAGTTTGATGACAGGAAGAGCAAGTGACCTTCTCTGACGTAGATCCCTTGGAAACTTCTCCCCTGAGGTTAGTACAAGTGAAAAGACAAAATTCACAGCTATTTCTCCTACTGAAATCTAGCAGCAGAATGAAAAGAGGAAGCTTCTTCTTCCAGCCATCAAGGGTCACCCAGAAAATACTAGTGCCAACTTGCAGGAAATATTAGAGTTTCTGCCCATCCTAAACCCAATTACACATTTTTCCTGTTTTTCAAGGTGTCTGAAAGTGTTCAGCAGCAATCATCCTTGCACTGTGGCCACCAAAAGAGCCATTATTCAAAAGTGGAGAGAGGGAACTTCTTTCAGTACTTGGAACTAAAAAGATTTAGTTCAATAAACAAAACACTCCATGTTGTTATTCTGGCTTAGGATATCATTCCAGCTGACACTGAACCTTTGTTTTTTTACTTGCAAAATAGGGATAATAATGCTCATGCTACCAGGCTTTGGAAGCATCAGAAATTATTTACATGGTGCTTGACACAATATTTGGTACAATGAAAGAGTTTTAAGGTTATGATATTATATGTACAATGATATCGCATGTCTTGCCTTCACTGAATAATTTGGGAAAGTATTAAGATATCTATTTACTCATTGTTATGAGATGATGTGATTTTTTTTAATAGGTGCTTTTCTGTAAGTTACAGAGTCCTTAGTGAAATGAGAGTCATCAAAATTTTCCCCAACTGCAAACTATCAGTTGGTAGGTGTTTCAGGTATTCTTATTCTCCACTCAGTACCTCAGGTAGTCAAGGTACTGAGAACAAGGGACTTGAATAAAATTATAGAAAGAAGTAAAAGGTTCAGTGGGAGAATAATGAGATCCATTCCAAAAACTAAACTAGGGGAATTATGAGACTTAATTCAATAACAAAATATAGAAGCTGGAAATTGAAAATGTTAGGTTACAAAACTTTTGTTACACATCCCTGTATGATCATTTTATTGCTTGTAAATTGTCTCCTTGAGGTTATCAATATTACCTATCTATAAAACATAAGTAAGTGCAGGATGTCTTTTAAGGGATTTTAGACGTTGGAAAAAAAAACCAAAAAAACCTTTAATGGTAGCTTTTAAGTCTTCCACAAGTATAAACCTGGCATCTACCATGTGCATTATGTTTAGCCCTGGAGTTATGAAAAAAAATAAGATACAGCCTTAGTTTTAAAAATATTAATAGTTCAAAGGGAAGATAGATATTCAAATAATTTTTATTTAATAAAACAATTATTAGAGTGAGGTGTAATAGGTATTGTTAATAGGGATTACAGAGGTCTTCACAGTCTGTTAATATTGCAAATTTGGTTTTGGATCACTGAAATAATGCAAATATTGCAAAAACCTCAATGTTTTCATTTTCCAGTATATATATAAAACTTATGTTTACACTATAGTTTAGTATTATTAAATGTTTAATTAATGTTAAATATTTGATCTAAAACAATATACCCTCACATGCTTTCAGCGAGCTGTGATATCTTTGGTAGTGAAGAGCTATGGCCTACGTTGATGACTGCTGACAGATCAGGACAGTGTTTGCCAAGGCTGGGGTGGCTGTTGAAATTTCTTAAAATAAGACGAAAATAAAATTTGTCTCATTGATTTACTCTTCTTTTAAGAAAATATTTTTCTGTAGCATGTTAGACGATTTGATAGCATTTTGGCCCCCAGTAGAACCTCTTTCAAAGTTAAAATCAATCCTCTCAAATCATGTCACTGCTTTATCAATGAAGCCTGAGTAATATTCTAAATCCTTAGGTGTCATTTCGACAATATGTATGGCATCTTCACCAGGATTAGGCTCCTTCTCAAGAAACCACTTCCTTTGCTCATCCTTAGGAAATAGCTCCTCATCAATTAAAATTTGATCATGAGATTATACTGACTTCATCACATCTTCAGGCTCCACTTCTAATCCTAGTTCTCCTGCTGTTTTCACAACATATGCAGTTATTTCCTGTACTGAAGACTCAAACCTCTCAAAATTATCCATGAGAGTTGGAATCAACTTCTTTGAATTCCTGGTAATGTTGATATTTTGGTCTTTCCTCATGAATCAGCAATGCTCTTAATGGCATCTAGATTGGTGATTTATTTCCAAAAGGCTTTCAGTTCCTTTTCCCCAGATCCATCAAAGGAATCACACTATGGAAGCTCTAGCTTTATAAAACATATTTATTAAATACTAAGACTTGGAGTGGAAATGACTCCTAATCAATGGGTTGCATGGATGCTATCTTGTCAGATATAAAAACAACATATATCTCTTTGTGCATTTCTCCCCCACCCTGATTTCCTTTTTGCTATATTCACTATAAAAGGATTCACAACAAAAATGATTACCTTTCACAACACCCCCAACCCCAGCTGCCACTGATTACGCTGCACAGAAAGATCTTTATCCTTAGCCTTTCTGATAGACTGGACATAAGTTACAGACAGCACTATCTAGTTGTTTTGCACATAAATATAGATTTTCCTCATGTTTAAATATAACAAAAATATAAATGCCCCTGCATTTTATAGCTACCAAAGCACAGGAGTCTACAGAATATGAAAACTGCAAGAAGCCTAGATCTCAGCAGCTCCAGTTCCCTTGTCCAGGCAAAATTCCTTCTCCCTACATACTTTTACCAATTGTAAACAAAACTGGAAAAAAACAAAAACACTTGTACACTGATATAAGGACGGATCTTCTCCTGATGCCCCACCCATTATGCAGGCGTTCTATTTTATGCAATCTGGCTTTAGAATGAGTCTAATGTTTCTTGCTTCCATTGGGGGCTAAAAGAAAGCCCAAGTGGGTGGTCTACTCAAGGGAGTGACCCAACCAACTAGTGCACACGTACCCCTCCCCCAAGGATAGGGTCTAAGCTCACTCTGGTTGACCAAGGGGTGGTTCCCCCAGCTCCAGAACAGAAGCATGTTCTAAGGGACACCTATGAAAAGTTAGCCTCATCTCTCCTCCTTGGTGGAATATTCAGGGAAATAAACCTGAGGGAGGTGCCAGGCACATAGCAGCCTCCAGTGAAAGCAATCTGAGATCTAAAGAATGATGGCAAGCTTCATTCTAAAGAATGATGGACGCAGGTCAGACCCCCTCTCCTATACCAGGCAGGAATCCGGGTCCAGAAAGTGTATGTCTGATCCTTGTCACAACCCAAAACCCAATTAAAAAACAAACAAACAAACAAACAAACAAAAAACATGGTAACCTTCACTAAACATCTACATTGTTAAAAAGAGATGTTTCCAATGTGGCAGGCCCATTTATGTAAAACCCATTATTACTTTCCCATTGGAAGAACAAGACTCAAATACAACTTTTCCAAGGGAGGGCTGTGGAGTTATGTTTAACAGCTCGAATTCAGCAAGAGGCAATGCAAGAAGGAAATCCAAAATTCAGCCCACTTCAGGAATAATCTTAGTAGCCACTGAGCGAGTGTTGTCCACTGGAGGCAAAAATTCCTCCCTGCTCAGGGAATCTCAGCCCTGCTCAGGGAGTCTCAACCCTGCACTTGTCAGGGTGTTTGGGCTCAGGGACATTGGAACCTGCAGCTCCTTGGGCATGAACTGGGAGGGGAGGGGGGGGATATGGCCAGATGGTTGAGACCACAGATGAGGGGTGGAACAGTGCTCAGACTGTGGGAAGGTCACCTAAGATCTAGGCCGAGCAAGACCCAGACCAGGCAGTAGAGAGATTCGGAGCAGATCATTGGAACTGGAGCAAGAGGGACCAGGGAAGGTCAGGCCGGTCCCAGTTGGAGTGGAGTGGTCAATGCAGGTCAGCAGTGACCCAGCACAGGATACTCCTCTGGACCAGGCCTGTGGAGAGACACGAAGCAGGTCTGCACTGGCCCAGGCAGAGGGGCGCACCTGGCCAGGGTTAAGGAATGGGCAGAGGTCAACTCAGACAGAGCTGGAGTGGGGGGGCCGAGGATTGTCAACCTCAACCCAGGCCCGGCTGCAGAGGGAGCTGGGCAGCTCCTGGGCACCATGGCTCCCCATGGGCCACTCACTTTTGCATCCAGCTGACTGTCCAGATGCTGCACCACCTGGCCTCCCAAACTGCCACTTGGGGCACCCCAGGGGTGGGGTTGTGGCGTGGGATTCTGGCCAGGGAGGGTAAAGTCTATGAACTTGAACTCAGAGTGTCCAGGAAAGTGGACGTCTGTGAATTGGGTCCAATCGCCCATGGTGGTGCCACCAGATGTGGGGCTCAGGCTGATTCCACTCCACTCTGGGGCCTGCTGGGGGTCACTGCCCCTTCTTCCAACACAAGGCTATTTCACCCACATTGAAAATCTGTTGTTTGGGGCAGCACCTGTTGCTCAGTGGATAGAGTGCCGGCCCCATATACTGAGGGTGGTGGGTTCAAACCCAGCCTGGGCCAAACTGCAACAAAAAATAGCTGGCTTTGTGGTGGGTACCTGTAGTCCCAGCTACTTGGAAGGCTGAGGCAAGAGAATCGCCCAAGCCCAAGAGCTGGAGGTTGCTATGAGCTGTGATGCCACAGCACTTTACCAAGGGCGATAAAGTGAGACTCTGTCTCTAAAAAAAAAATAAATAAGAAGGAAAATCTGTTGTTTGGCACAGCCACCTCCGCCAATTATCTCATCTAGATCTTCTTGATATCTTGCTGCAACTTCTACATCAACACTTGCATTTGACCTTGCCCTCATATGTTGTAGAGATGTTTTTTTCTTTAAACCTCATGAACCAGCCTTTGGTGGCCTCAACTTTTCTTCTGCAGCTTCCTTACCTCTCTTAGCTTTTATGGAATTGAAGAGAGTTAGGGCCTTGCTCTGGATTAGACCTTAGTTGAAGGGGACATTGTGGCTTGTTTGATCTTTCCTTCAGACCACTAAAACTTTCTCTATGGCAGCAGTAAGTTTGTTTTACTTTCTTATTATTTTATGTTCAGTGGAGTAGCACTTTTAATTTCTTTCAAGAACTTTTCCTTTGTATTCACAACTTGGCTAACTATGTGGCCTCGGCAAGAAGCCCAGCTTTTGGCTTATCTCAGTTTTCAATGTTGCCTTCCTCAGTAAGCTTAATCATTTCAAGCTTTTGATTTAAAGTGAGAGAGACATGAACATTTAGAGACCATACGAGGGTCATTAATATTGTTGTTTTAGGAAATAGGATGGTCGGAGTAGAGGGAGAGACACAGGAAATTGGCCGGTCAGTCAAGCAGTCAGAACACATGAAATATTAAAATTGATTCATTTTTCTGTCTTATATGAATGCAGTTCATGACACTGTCAAACAATTATGATAGTAACATCAAAGAACAATGATCACTGCAACAGATATAATAATAATTTAAAAAGTTGGAATATTGCAACAAGAATTACCAAAATGTTACACAGAGAAAGTCACCATAGGCTGTTGAAAAGGGGTACTAATAGACTTGCTTGAAAAAGGGTTACGACAAACTTAATTTTGTCAAAAAAACATAGTATCTATGGAGTGCCGGCAAGCAAAATGCAATAAAATGAGATACCTTTATTTGAGAAGAGAGTAAAGAGTGGGTAGGATTTGGCCAGGTGTGCCAATTGGGTGAAAACTTGGAATATTTTAGATGTTCTCTGTGTATAAAACCAAATCATGTTCCTCTGCTTTGGGGAAACTCTGAAGACTCACATCCAGGTGTCAGCAAAGACTGGAAAGGGTGGAGGCAGCTGCCAGAACGGACGGTCTGGGATTCTGACACCAGCTGGAAGGAAATCAAAGGGCAGAGCCCTGTGGGGAAGGTGGAGTGGGAAGGTTGCTGATAAGGCACTGAGAAATAATCCACAGTGGAAAATGGATCGTCCATGGCTTTTTTCACTGTATTCAACATTGTAATCTTCCTGGTTACTCAGATCCACAAGGAGTCCCTAACTTTTCCTACAAAGCTGATTTCAGCAGGATTTAAACCATCCTGTATGGTGCCATTACAAGGTCCTTTAGGGAAGTATATCAAGCTGTATGTACCGAGCAGGTTTCTAAATAACTAAAAAAAGGACCTCCTATCTTGAGTTTTAGATCTCATCTATGAATTAACTATGCTGATAATTATGCTACTCTTTCCCATTAGACTGAGAACTTCAAGGGTAAGGATATTATTTTATTTACTGTAAATGGATAGTTTATGGTTATAACTGGGATTTCTTTTTTTTTTTTTTTTTTAAGACAGAGTCTCACTATGTTGCCCTGGGTAGAGTACTGAGGCATCACAGCTCACAGCAACCTCAAACTCTGGAGCTTAAGCAATTCTCTTGCCTCAGACTCCCGAGTTCCTGGGACTACAGGTGCCCACCACAACACCTGGCTACTTTTTGTTGCTGTGTCCAAACCCACCACCCTCAGTATATGGGGCCAGCGCCCTACCCACTGAGCCATAGGCATCACCCTGGGATTTTTTTTCAAGTATCAATACACACCTGGAGGATAAGAATCCAGGAATACAAGTAATGTTCTGAAGTAGGGTATTCATTCCACTATGATAGGGAACATTATAGACAAAGCTGAAGCAGAGGCAAAGTCTAATCTGTTACTATCAGGGATCAAGGAAGTTCAAATGTCAGACAATTGTAGTCTAGGAAATATTTTCAAGAGCCACTGTAATTCAGTTGGGGTGAACTAGAACTCCAGCAAGTATGAGGACAGACAACTACTGGAAGGCTGCTCTGTAGGTATAAGATTGGGAGCAATTATTATGGTTCTGTACACCACTAACTGCAAAGGAATGGATGTGGGTTTAGTTTAGTATCTGTAGGACATAAATCAAGTCCTGTTTTGCTTTATTATGGTATCATATCTATAAATGCTTATTTGCTGTAACTGAACTTCAGAATTCTTCATCTGTAAAGAAAGAAAGATAGATGTTTATCCCTCACGACGATTGCAATAATTTGTTGGGATTCTCTCTCACATAATTTGTAGACCTCTGCATGCTTTCTTTTTGATGCTCAGAAGGAAAACTACTGAAGAAGATAACGACCACACGATCCCACACTGAGGCACCAGGGCAGGTCCCTAATAAGGGCTGGAATGAGCTTTAAAGTAGTGTTTGGTATGTGCCAGGGACTCAATAAATATTTGGTAAAACAAAAGAACCAATATAATCCTAGCTTTTCAATATTAGCAGGTCATGGATGATTCAGATTTGCTGGGAAGACCATTAAAAGGAAAAGTCGTAAAAATGGACTTACTCTCTTTTTATACAGAGGAAATGGAATAAACAGAGATTCACAGATACTCAGGACAACCAGTTAAAGGTGAAGTTCTTAGTCTGTCCATGAAGTATTCAATGTCTGTTCTTTCCAAATCAATGGGTCTCAAAATTTCTTACGTAATACACATGTAAACACACACATACTTCCATGCACACAACACATATCAGATTTTATTTTCTTTGGGTATGATGTGTGCATGTACACAAGAGTGGTTTTTGCTAGATTTACTCACCATAGATGCAGATTTATTTGATTTGAAATAGAATCAAGATATGTGTGTTTTCACATAGAACAGAGGTAATTAAGTGGTAGATTGTTAAGTTACTTGGGGAATACTGCTTGCATTCATTCCTTGGTTTACATTTTAACAAATTATCCACTCAACAATTATTTAAAAGTAATATAATAAACATCTGGGCAGCATAGTCTAAATAAAACTGTAAGTTTTTACCACTGGCTTCCCTGTTATGCAAATAGAATTATAATTTCCTTTGTAAATTCTTCGGATTCTATTCCCATCTCTGTGTTCAAAAGTAATTACTCTTCTAACTTTTTTCGGTCCCATTCTTGTAAATGTTGATTATATTACTATTATTTATTTATGCAGCTATAATCTATGTTTGCAATTTACCTTTTATGTCCTCAGACATCATATAATGTTATCATACAACATGAATCACTCATATCTTGCTCTTTTAGTATAAATTATAATTTGGGAATATTGGTACATATAATTCCAGTTCATTCACTTTAATTTCCATGCAGATTTCTAGTGCATAAATATCTTGTACTTTATTTATCCATATGCTATTGATACATTTTTTTAATTTATTTCTATTTTTGTTCTTAAAAATAATGGAACAATTAAACCCACTAGTATATATATATTTTTTATAAATATATTTCTAGGGGTAATAGCTTTACTGGATATTGATATGTAGCTAAGTTCTTAAAATTTATTTGAAAAAATATTGAGAATTTTGGACAATTTATTTCATTTAACCCATTGCATTTGCCTGGCCTAAAAATGAGTATATCAATTCCTACAGGATGTAATATAGATTTAGTGGTCATCATTTATGAAAGATGGAAAATTATGACAACAAATTGTCTTTCCCATTTTTCTTTTTCATCCTAAATTGTGTTTATGAACAGAGAATTGAAAACACAGGACTGTCACTGAGACATTCAGCATCTCATGCATTTGTTTAAGTCAGGGAAGTCTGTCATGTAAATGAGAAACATCTGCATTTTGTCTGGGTTTGTCTGAGTAACTTTTACTTTGATATTCAGAATCATCATCTTTGAATTTCTGATTTTGTGACCTGCACATGTGGGTGGTGTGTCTGTGTTTCCCTGATTTTAGAAGAGGAAAAAAAATTGTGCTACCGAATCTTATTTCTTATTCTGTCCCTTTTCTCCTCCTCTATTTTATATTCATTTGCTTGTCCTTGCTGAATCTTCTTGTGCTTTTCAACCAAATGCAAACATTAAATGAAGGTTTTCCTACAATTTCAAAGGAAAGCAATTCCCCTAAAGGGAGAGAAGGCAATTGTTGATTGTCCACAAACATAGAGAGGCTCAGCATGCACATTTGGAAGGAAAAAGGGAGTTCTGAGCTAAGAATGGGAGGCCAGGACAGTGGTGCTATCTGATACAAGTGTTAGCACAGGGTGGGAAGGAGATCAAAGAATAAGCATTATGCTCTTCCTGTGTGTGTACCAAGCCCTGTTCTGGGCACACTGATCGTTTTCAGAAGGCTGGGCAGATGAGTGCCTATGATGTTTGTGGATTTCAAGGTGATAGAGAAGGTCAATGCCATGCCTCTATTTACCCCCTCTCAGATAACCTTTTTTACTCTCTGAGTGTTAACACTTGACACTCGCTCCATCTCACCAGACCTACTTTTTAGCAACCAAATTACTTGCATAATTTTATGAAATATGCAATTTTCCTGAATGCGAATAGTATAAATACAATGTGCCCCTATGGGAAATTCTACCTCTATAAAGTAAAATACTACTGTGAAATCAGGAGAAATATTTATATTAAAAAGATATTTAAATATTTCAACATTCTTTAGACTCATAAAAAATGCAAATAATTAAATGCATAATAACCAGGGAGTAAGTAACTGAAGTAACATATATCCATGTTAAAGAATATTATGCAGTCTTTAAATTGAGGTTTATAAAGAACTTGTAAACAAGAAGAAAAGTTTATTCTATCAAGTTAAGGAAGCAAAATACGATATCAATACAAAGGATTTCAATTGTGTAAATGCACATACTTTATATATATAAAGAAAGTACACAAAATGACTAAAACATGTACATAAAAGTAAAAAATGTCAATATTCTCTGTCTTGGTTGTTTTACTATTAAGTATTTTTCTTCATGACCTTTCTACAATAGGCATATGATGTTCTTTTTAATATTCAGAAAAAAATCTAAGTTATGATGAAAATAAAATACTGCCATTAATTATGGATAGTTATTTTTATAAGATTGGAGAACTAAAAAAAGTGTTGGGTGACACCTGTGGCTCAAAGTAGGATGCCGGGCCCATATGCTGGAGATGGTGGGTTCAAACCCAGCCCTGGCCAAAAGCTGCACAAAAAAAAAAAAAAAAAAAAAGTATTTTGCTGGCCACAGATTGGCCACAACACCAGAGAAATGATTTAGATTTTAGGGCCTTATTTATGATATGAAGCTATTATACAAATTAGAACTACCCACAGTCCACTGGATCTCAAGGAAAAATGAGCAAATGAGAGCAAAGATACTTAGAGACATTGATCATTAAACACTTTGATCCACACTTTGTGAGAGCAGTCTTACCTTTGTTCACATGGGGTAAAATGTCATCTTTTATTTTCCCTAAAATTCCTCTCTGGTCTGAAAGTGCTAAATGGATAAAGAGTAGAGGTCCGCTTCCTCCAGTGGGCTTTTGTTTACAAGTTGGAGTGGAAAATGTGTGGGCTTTCAAGTGAAACAGACCTGGTCATTTGGGGAAAATCTAATGTCTCTTAATCTGTTTCCTCCTATTTTAGGTAAAATGAGCATCATTCTTTTGAGGGTGGCTTTGAAGATTAATATGGATAACATGTGAGAAACAACTTTAGGCTATGATCTGTAACAGGGAATCAAAACATTGCCAACAGGTGGCCATTTTTCTGGTTCATTTTTCCTGGAGGAAGGGATTAAGCAATAAGCAATCATATGAACACAACTGAGATGAAACAGTAAACAAAGACCTACAGCATGAGGTGGTAAATCCTGACACTAAAATAAGAAACAAAAACAACCATAACAAGAAGAATCTCTTCTGATATCAACCTCCTCTCACAGACAGACTAGAGGTATCACAGTTTTTAGTTGGCAATCATAATTTGTCACAATTAGCTGTCAAAAGGCTAGAATAACACAATTACAAATTATAAAACCAATGGTGACTAAAAAGCATATGAGAACCATGATGGTCACAAAGATAATGTTTTCAGAAGTATTATAGGAGAAACTGGAAACAAAATTCCTATCACGAGAGAAAGGGAACAAATTTGTTATATTGGTATAATGGACTACTACATAGTATACAAAAAGAATAGATTATTTCTATAAAGCAAAAGAGATAGATGAGAAATAACATGTAATGTATGAGCAAAATATTGTGTTCAAAGTCTCTAGAAATTATGTTTACATTAGGAAAAAACATACTTGAATGCGAGACATTGAATAAAGTGCTAAAAGAATCTTGCAGTAACTGGAGAATTGAAAATAATTATTAATAATAATGTCTAATAAATAAAAGATGCTGTTAATAATATTTCTGATAACCATAGCACCTGCAGCCACCATAACAGTAACAGTAGTATTAATAATAATACTATAACTTACAATCTAAGGAGGGAAATCAAATAATTGAAAAGTAATAGATAAATTCAAAAAGTGCAAGAGAGAAAAAATAAATGGAAATAAAGAATAAGTGGCATCAGTAAAAGCAAATATTTTAAAAATAGACTTAATTCAAATATCATCAGTACATACTTGTTGATTAAGTTCTTTAATTAAAAGACAATGACTGATGGCTTAGATAAGTAACACACAATGATATCGGGTTTGTAAGTTACAGAGTTCAAGTATAAGAACACAGATTTCTTACATTTGGATATGCAATGCAGAAACTAATATGAAATCATACAAATTTGATAATATTTGAAAGATTAATCTTTTAGGTAAGACATACTGCAGGATGTGTAGGGGGAATTTTATAATGTTAAAAGGATGAATGTATCAAGCAGATATAATGATTCAAGATTGTATTTGTCCAAGATCAGGATTTAAAATACATAAAGTGAATCCTTACTGAATTAAATGATAAAACAGAAAAAGTCACACCCTTAGAGAAATAAGTTAATATATCTCTATGAAGGTTTGATAAAATAATCACACAAAGATACTAAGAACATAAAATAATTTAGCAAAATGATTAACAAAGTTAGCATAACTGACATATATATAACATTGCAAAGAATAATGAAAAATACATATTTTTTCTATTGTTTATAGACAACTGACCATATTCTAGACCATAAACTAAGTCTGAACAAATTTTAAACTACTGAAATCATGCACTGTTTATCATCCTAATAAAATAGAATAATTTAAAAATCAATAACGTAAAATGCAGCTAGAACAATTTGAAATATTTTAAGACTAGACAATACAATTGTAAAGACCCCATAGAACACAGTAGAGGCCATTATAGAAGTTAGAATGGCTGTTAAATATATTAGGAGGAAAAAATGATAAAAATAAGAATAAAAACCAACAAAGTTGGGAATATGCATCTAATAGAAAAAATCTGCAGAAACAAAATTGGAAGGAGTCTGGTTATGGAAGAAATAGAAGATAAAAATTACCAGGATGAAGAATAAGAGCATTAATAAAAATGCTATAGGCATTAAAAAAGTAAGATGAGTTTATATGAACAATATTATGACAATTCATTTGGAAACTTGGATAAAATGGACAAATTATTTTAAAAGTTTAAATACCAAACTGACAAAGAAGAGGTAGAAAATCTGAGAGGTCTATCAATATAATATGTAAGTAAAACTTTTGCTGCCAATAAAGCTCCAGACCCAGGTGGCCTTAGTTGGGAGTTATTCAAATACTTAAGGTATAAATATCACCCACCAGTCTCACGCAGACTTATATAGCCAGTAGACTAAGTAAAAAACACTCCTTAAATGTGTTTTTTGTTCTATGTGTTTATTATATGCAGTCTTGATACCAAAATTAAAGATATTGAAAGAATAAAAATTTCCAAGTTAATCTCTCATTCATGCACATAAATGAAAGTGTCTTACTAAAACTTTAAGAAACGAACAATACACAGTGTAAACATGACATACCTCATTTTAGTGGAGATTGTTCTTAAATACTAGGTTAATTTAACCTTTAAAGTTCAGTCCATGAAATTCACCACACTAAGGGATGAAAAAGATAGGATTATTTCGATACATGAAAAAATATTATAGAATTCATCATCTGTTTATGCATAAGAACTAGAAATAAGAGGGCACTTACTCTCATAAAGATATTACAAACACTAAATGCTTTCTAGATAACATTGTATGTAACGGTAAATTATTAAATTTTTTCCAGACATTGGGAATCAGAACAAAGGATTTCATTACTACTACTACTTATATTTAATAAAAATATTATTAGAGGATCTAATTAATATAATAAAATCAGATAAAAAAGGAAAATATACCTATCTCTATCTATATAAATACACAGAAAAGTATATAGAGAACAGAGAGACAGATAATACAGAAGTTAAGAACTCTGCTATGTACACAATATGCGATCCATTTCTGTGCATCAGCAACAAGCTATTGGAAAATTCATTGGCAAAAGAAAGAAAAGGTAACATTTGCAATAGTATCGACATAGCATTAAATGCTCTGGGAAAATTTAATGTGAGATATGCAAGGCCTTTAGTCAAAGAGAGACAAAATAGACAACTACAATTCATAAATATATAATAAGTTGGAATAATCCTATAAAGATGCACACTCTCAACAGATTCTCTTTTGTTGTTGTCTTGTTTGTTTTTAACATATTAACTGCCGTGTGAGTTGTATTCAACTTACACTTGTTTTGAGCTGGGGTCTTGTGAAGCATGTGCTTTATAACTCACACGTCTCTTAGCCTGTCTTGACCTAAAACAATGTGGCCACAAGAAAAAAAATTTTTTTCTAAGGTGGCAGTCAATCTGTTTATTTACTGGTTGGTTTTACATTTTATATGGGAATTACGTTTATTGCAACAACCACATTCTTTTAAAGCACATTACTGGATATCTTAAACCGCTAGCTATCAAGACAATATAAAGACATGCTAGTTAACTAAACCTCAACTTTAGTTCAAGGTCACACATAGAGCTCTAAGAAGACAGACACAGACTTGCAGGTATGAAGTAACATGTTTTTTACAGCAAATATACCACTTTAGGGCACTAGAAAATGTATTTTTTTTTCAATAAATAGTAAACATGCACTTGTATATGCATATTAGAGAAAAATGAATTTCTATTCCCACCACACATCAGAAACAAAATTAATGCCATATGGTTTATAAATCTGAATGTGGAAAGTGCAGCAATAAAGAGTCTAGAAACCAACATATAGGATAATTAGTTCACTGCTTGGGATGAGCAAAATGTGCTAACACAAGTAGTGCTGAATGTAAAAGAAAAGTTTAATAATGTGAACTACATTAAAAGTAGCAATTTCAGTGCATAGCAAAAGATACCTCTGTGGAAGGCTGGTGCAAGCCACCAAGAAGACATTTGCAAAACATGCATTTGGCAAAAGACTTATACGTAGAATATATACGGAACTTTTATAAATGAATAATAAACAGAAATGCAAACCAATTTAAAAAGGACCCAGGAAAAGAAGGGAAGGAAAAAGGAGGAAAGAAATTACTTAAGCCCTTAAAGAGACATTTTACAAAAACTATATAACCGAGGGTTCAATAAATATGTGAAAGTTCCTTTATATCATTGGCCAACATATAAATTCAAATTTAAAACAATAATAGTATTATATTACTAGGCTACCAGGATGACTAGAATGAATGATTCTAAGTGTGAGGGAACATGGAGCAATCTGAACTCTCCTTCTGAGACAGCCACACTAAAAACGTATTTGAGATTATCTTCAAAACCAAACGTATCATGAGATCTAGCAACACCATTTCTACCTATATAAGCAAGAGAAATAGTTAAGTAAATACCACAAAGACATACACAAAAATGAACATAGTAAAAGTGGGCTCAACTTGGAAAGAAATAAAATCTCTATCAATATTATAAAATGGATAAATAATGGTGTAATATATGTTTATATGCCTTGTGGTTCCCAACCCCAGGGCTATGACCCTACTGATCTATGGCCTGTTAGGAACAGGACCACACAGCAGGAGGTGAAATTGGGTAGCCAAGCAAAGCTTCATCTGTATTTAAAGCTGTTTCCTTCTCTTTGTTCATATCACAGCCTGAGCTTTGCCTCCTGTCAGATCAGTAGCAATGTTAGATCCTCACAGGAGTGCGGACTATACTGTAAACTGCTGCATGCTCCTGAGAATCTAATGCCTGATAATTCTGAGGGGGTGATGTAATGCTCTTGAATCAACCCTAAACCATCCCCACCACCGCCATCCATGAAAAACTTGTCTTCCATGAAACTGGTTTCTAGTTTCATTTATATATCTATGAGAATGTACAAACTAATGTTATATGCAATTATATAAATGAATCTCACAAACATAAGGTAGAATAAAAGACGCTAGACACAAAAATGTACACTATGTATCATGTGGGCAAGTTTCTTGAGGTCTGTTATATTCAGGGGTGTGGTTATGTGTTATTTCTTTTCTCCAATCATTTACCATATTGTATACAAAAACTTGTGTAGTTAAAAAAATTTATGTAATACTTCAAAAAGTTTACCCAAAAAGTGTAATCTCATATGATAAAAAACATGTGGATCACATTCAAAGAGATGCATACACACAGGTTTTGAAAATCACATATCATGTAGGTCAATTGTTGACTTAGGTGAGAAAATATATAAGATTTTTTTTATGCTTTAAGTTAGAGTAACGTAGACCATTTACATGTAATAGTTTTGGGTTGATAACTTAGCTAGCAGTCCAACATTGTAATAATGTGATCACATACTGATTATGTGATAAGGATAGTCTACTGAAGACTCTCCCATCCCTACCATGTTACTCTAGTTTCTACATTCATGGGATCAATAGGAAGCACTGGAATAATTCATGTTTCTCTCAATCAAAATATTTTTCAAAGATAACCTGGAGTTTTGTTCCCCAAACAGACATGTGGCATGTTGAATCTCTGGGATGATAACAAATCTTTCTAAAATAGGAGGACAGGTTCATATGCTTACGAAAGCTAAGGGCAGGGAAGGGTTAATGTCTCCTTTCTTCTAGTGCTTAGAGTACTATGTAATAGATTCCACTTAACTCTCTAAGGTATTGAAATAAGATATCAGGAAAGCAAAACTAAAATGTAATGAGAATGTATTTCTGCTTTTGGCTCTAATCTGACTCTGAAGTAATGCCTTAAGATGAATTCCAGTCTTTCTGTATTTGTAAAATACTAGAATTATGTAATTTCAGTATTTTTAAAATTATGTCTTTGACTTATTATTTAGGATATGTATGTATCAGTATTTTTGGCATGTTGACATAAAAATTATACTTGTTTATAGTTTGGATAAAGCATGTTGTACTTGAAATTTCACACATTTTGGCATTAAATATTGACATTGTATTGTATTATCATTTCCTTTCTTTCCAGATTTATGACTTTTTAAAAGTTTCCTTGATCTCTGTAATGGTTCTATTAACACCTAATTTACAGAACATGTATAGGTCCGTCAGCTAACCTGCAGTTATATAAGGTGGGAATGCCTCTTCTGGAATGTTCTGTAGTTGGAATCATACAGTGGGTAGCCTTTTTAGATTGGCTTCTTTCCCTTTATAATATGAATTTAAAGTTCCTCTGTACCTTTTGACTGATTGGCAGTGATTTTTTTATAGACTGGACAATATTCCGTTGTCTAGAGATACCTGTGTAACCTCAGTTCAGTTATCTCTGCCTATGGAAACACATCTTCATTTCTTCCAAAGTTTGGTGACTAAGAACAAAGCCCCTCCACACAGCTGTGCCCAGGTTTTTGTGTGGACATTTTCAGTTTATTTGGATTAAGGTCAAGCAGTAAAAGAGCGGCATAGCATGGCCTGAGTATGTTTTGCTTGCAAGAAACTGCAAAACTATCTTCCAAAGTGCCCACACCACTTGGCATACCTATTCTAAGTGTAAGAATTTCTGCTGCTCCACATCCTTACTAGGAGCTGGTGCTATCAGTATTTGGGGTTTGCCCATTCTAATAGCGAGTGGTGCTCACTGGTGCTTTAATTTAAAAATCTCTAAGGAGGCGTGATGCCGAGCACGTCTTTACTTCTTTATTTGTCACCTGTACACCACCTGTGGTGGGGTGTTTGCTCAGATATTTTGCCCATTTTAAGATTAGATTTTTTGCTTTCTCATCTTTTTCTTTTAGTTTTAAGAGCTCTTTTTCTATTTTGTGTAATAGTCTTTTATCAGATATGTTTTTTGCAAATGTTTTCTTTCAGTCTGTGGCATGGCTTCTCTTCCTCTTGAAGAGCAGAGGTTTTGTTTCCTTTTTAATTGTTATTAAAGTCAAATTTATCTAATTTTTTTCTGCCTTTGGTGTGGTTCCAAAAACACATCACCAAGCCAAAGATGATCTGGATTGCCTCCTCTGTTATCACTTAAGAGTTTCATTGTTTTGCATTGTACATTTAAGTGTATGATCCATCTGAGGATTTTATTTATTTACTTACTTATTTTGGTCTGAGTGTTTCCAGAGCACAGGGCTCAAAGTCCGAGACTCTAAGCACTCTGAAATATTTGCAACGTTCACTAGTTAAGATAAGCGAGGAAGTAATTTCTCTCATTGATTGAAAATCCAAATGGAGTCTGGTAACATAGTGAATCATATGGGAGAATAGCTGGAATATCTTAGAATAAATACATCATCTGGAAATAGGGCTGGCAAACTCTTCCTCTTTGATGGTAATGCATTTAATGGATCATGAACGGGTATTATAGGAAGCAGACAAAAATGGATGTCTTTGTCAAATAAATTATGAAAAATTTTAACGAATATGTGACATAGGTCTTTACCTTCAGGATTTTTAGACATCTAATTTATTAATGATTCTCATGATCCTTCAGATAGGCAATACATTAACCAGGGTTCTCCAAGTTCATTACATTGAATATATAATGTATTTTTCCTTGGGAAACTAGTGTTTTGAGTGGAAAGTTGTATTTAATAGATGAAGAAATAAGCTGAAGATATGGCGTTCAGCACTATGCCAAATATCAGCTAGTTATTGAAATAACTGGGTTGACCCAAACTAGCTAAATAAAAGTCAGTGTTGATTTTATTTTCATATCCTTCTCCTTAAAATAATTGAATGCTCATTAAATAAGCATTCATGAAGCATCTAGTAGGATGTGCTGGGCACAAAGTGATCGCATCACATCATTCACACCTTGGAATTAAGTCCTAATGGCATAATGGAAACAATTTTTATCATAATGTAAGTACCATATTTGCCACGTGGAATGTGCTCCCATGTATAATATACACCCACATTTTTGACCCACCCTTTCAGAAAAATATCTTCCTTTAGTATTTTTAAAGGAGGGCAGAAGTGGCCACACAGTGGAACCTCTTCTTGTAAGAGGCAGGATGCACAGAGCCAGCCACTGTGGAGATGCCAGGAGCTAGCCCAGGAGCAGCTGAGAGTGGTCTAGGTGAGCGGAGTGCCCAGCCTCCCCCAACTGTCCCTTCCTGACCTGCCCTCATCCCCTCATCCTCTCATTTCCTATCCCCATCCTATGGGAATAGGAACGGGAAGGTGGCACGGCTGCTCTGCTGAGAGTCCCGAAGCTGGCCCTGCCTGCCCTGGGCTCCTGATGATAAATCCCGCCCTTTCCAGACTGCACACTTGGCCCCATTATGAGACCCACCTGGACACCACGCTGAGGAGGAAGCCTTTCCGCTAGGTATCGGGCAAGTACTCTGCATTTGACTTTGTGTGTAGCGACTAGAGGGTGACCTTCTTCGTCTATCCAGACCTTGGGTACTCAGTAATATCAGAATGATGATACCAGCCTTTCCCCAACCTGCAAATCCTACCAATCACCCAGGGGACTTGTTAAAATGAGACTCAAGAGCCACACCCATATACACTGAGTTAGCTCCCAGGAGAAAAACCTGCACATCTTTTCTTTTAACAAGCATCTTAGGGCGGCGCCTGTGGCTCAGTGAATATGGCGCCTGCCCCATATGCCGAAGGTGGTGGGTTCAAACCCAGCCTCGGCCTAACTACAAAACAAAAAAATAGCTGGGCGTTGTTGTGGACCCAGCTACTCAGGAGGCTGAGGCAAGGGAATCACTTAAGCCCAAGAGCTGGAAGTTGCTGTGAGCTGTGTGACGCCACGGCACTCTACCGAGGGCGAGAAAGTGAGTCTCTGTCTCTACAAAAAAAAAAAACAACAAAAAAAAACCAAGCATCTCAGAAGGTTTTTCCTGTTGGCAAGTTCGATAAATTATACCAACTCAGAAGCTTAGAGATCTGGACAAGTCATAGATTCAAATCACAATCTATAGGCTTCGGTACCCCCACTCTTTCAGCTTTTCTGTCAGATATTATCGTATACAAACTACTTGGGGACAGAGGCCCAAGGTCACAGCAGTGGGCTACTTGTAGAACCAGTTCTCAGAGCCCAGCTCAGGGATCTTCCTTCTCAGTGTCCAAGGTCCTCAGAATGGGGCCAGCCGTGTAAGAGATGAGGCAGGAGCCTCGTCATCATCAGGAGCCTGGGCTAGGCAGGGCCAGCCACAGCCCCGCACCCCAGCTTCTTGAGAAATAAGTTCTCAGCAGAGCACATGTCCACATCCCCAGGAGCAGGCATGGGTGGGGTAGGAAATGAGAGGCTGCGTGGACGGGGTGGGCTGGGAGGGGATAGCTGAGGGTTGTTGGCACTCAGGACCACTCCCACCTGCCATCTGGGCTTGCTCCCAGCTTCTCCACAGTGGCTGTCTCTGCATCTTATGCCTCTCATGAGAGAAGGAGGCGCCACCGTGCAGCCACTTCCTTCCATCCTCTTTTCGTTGCAGTCCAGAAACTAACCATCACGTCACTAGTGGGGGTATGTCCACTGCCAGGATATCAGTGGTGGCCATATCCAGGTGTCCAGCAGAGTCAGCACAGCAGGCTGGAGCCTTCTGCAGCTGTGGAACCTGCCTGCTGAGGGGGCAACTATGGAAGGGAGTACCATGGAGGGGAACCATGACCATATTCCAGGGTATTATTTTGCATACAGACATCATTCTTGCTTTCTGGAATTACACTTATAACACAGGTAAGCATAAATAAAATAACGGAAACATTTATACCAACATGTGTAATGCCCATCCTTATTTTTCCCTCAAAAATTTGGGCAAACATTGGTGTCTCCTTCACTTTACACTTAGGACTAAATGTGGAACCCACATTTCCTATGCCTAGGTCAATTTCATGTGAATTTCCTAGGCCTCAATTCCATGAATGGACTGTGTCCATTCATTGATACATTTATTCACTCCCCCCCCGCCCCCCACCCCGGCGGAAGGGACTGTGTTCGTTCATTGATACATTCATTCACTTTGCCCCTGTCGGAAGGGACTGTGTTCATTCGTTTCCTGGAAAAGGAACCCATACACCTATATATACCCTGAGACTAAAAGCCTAAAGGGGGAGATGGGGAAAGACCTGGAGAGAAACGGAGAGAGCTTTTCTCTCCGCACTTGAGTTCTCTGTCTCTACCGGAGCTTTAGTGTTTTCTGTATTCTTTTCTGTAAATAAATTCTGTCTTACTACTGGAAAAAAAAAAAAAAAAGAAAAAGAAAATGTCATGAAGGCTCTGTTAAACAGTTTGATGAAAACATTGTAGATTGTATATGAAACCAGCACATTGTACCCCTTGATTGCACTAATGTACGCAGCTGTGATTTAATAAATAAATAAATAAATAAATAAAGCCAAAAAACAAACAAACAAAACAACAAACCTTCCCCGCCCAAAGTTTGGGCAAACATATGCACATTATACAAGGCAAAATATGGTAACTATATTGGGACTGACTGTTCTAATTTGGGGGAATTTATGTTTTAATGCATACCTTGCTAACTCTATTCAACCTTTATAATTCGTGCGGCATCAAAACTTAGTGTTGTGAAGTTGGATGGCTCACCCTGGTGACCTCATTAATGATAACTATTTGAAGATCTCCATACTATTAATGATAACTATTTGAAGATCTCCATACTATTCGCCACTGACTTTGTATTAAGATGTCGTTTTGTCGTTGGTGAGTCTGCAGTCCTGGAAAATGTGTGAATTGATTGTGAGTTTATTTTGTACCTTAAAAAAGCTATTCATTGAGTACTTCTGCAATCCCATTTCACTCCTTTCAGAGTCAGAAAAACCCAAAATGTAGTGATACATACTCTTTACAAGACCAAAAAAGACTTGAGATGGCAGCCCTTTGTGAGACTTCTGAGCACAGATTAGCATTCTGAAAGAGCTTGTCCATCTGTTACAACAAAAACTGAATCGGATTCAGCTTGAGCCTAACACATAGATTTCCAAAGCAAACCATTCATTCAAATAGCCTAACATTCCAGGTAATACAGTGTGTATTACTGTTACAGGAACAGACAAATCATTTTAATTTCTTTATGTCTTAGAGAGTGACAATTGAATTTTAGTAATATGGCTGTGTCTAATAATCTATCCGGGTATAAATAAAATAACACTGACTGTATTTATACAGTTCATTTATGCAGTGTCCATCTGCCAAGGCTTTCCATGTATACTATAAAACAAAACACATACACTTTCAAAATTTTGGAGAAATAATTTTTTAAGCAAAATCTTATTACTTAAATGAGCAAAGGCTCAAGTAAATCATTTAAAATAAGTTTTGATCTTATATGGCAAAAACAATCGAACCAAAACATTTCAATACTCCACTGGGCATGCTCACATGGGAAAAAACAATTCATCCAAAATGATGAAACTGTCTTGATTGACACTGAGAAAAGACTGAGAAAGTCTGCAAAAGCAGGCCATTGGTGTGAATCTTAGTTCTTTTAGTCACCTGCCACTTGGCCATGGGTGATAAGCGAGTCATCTCAGCTTCCTCACTTGGTAAATGGTCACAGTGACAATTATGGTGCCATATGTATTAAAAAGGGACTAATATCCCATATCTGGTATGGTGCTTAGAATTCAGTCAATGCGCAGAAAAGGGTTTTCTCTTTTCATTTCATAGAGAAAAATACACTCGTTTGCAAAATGCACAACAGTTATTTTAGAATTCAGTGCTAGAGAAAGGAAGAAAAGTCACTTGTCCTTATCTCACTAATTTACTGAAACAAGGCTATGTTGTGCAATAAAATAAGATATTGTGAATCATTCAAATAAAGAAGATTGAGCTAGATCCAATTTATAGTGCACAATTCAATCGTTACAACACTTGTGTTTCTTGAAATATGTCATCTAAATGGCATCTAAGTGATATGCAGAGTGCTTGGCTTTTTAAATATGATTTAAATTTTATCTGGCAGTTTATAATACTATTAAGGTCCTTATATTTCTGGAAAGGATGGAGTCATGAAAATCTGCCTTACCTCTCTATTAGTTTGTTAGAGTTGCCATTACAAAACACCACAGACTGGATAGCTTAAGAAGCGGAAGTTTATTTTTTTCACAGCTCTAAAGAGTAGAAACCTAAGAGTGATGTGTCAGCAGATTTGGTTTCTTCCCAGGCCTCTCTCCTTGGTTGGGAGATGACCGCCTTCGTTGTCTGTGCTCACATAATTATCCCTAGGTCAGTGTGTATCTTTGTTCTAATTTTCTCTTCCTATAAGCGAACTAGTCATATTGGGTTAGGTTGTGCTCCTGTGAGTTCTTTTTACTTTCATTACATTTTCAAAGGTCTCATGTCTAACTACAGTCACCTCTGTTATACTTAGGGATGCTACTTCAACATGTTAATTTTAGAGGTACAGAATGGGGTATTATAAAGACTACACATATTTTCAGTCTAAAAATTGCCTTGAGTATTAAGACAAGAAATAATGTTAGTTTTTCTATTTATTGACTTATTCAACAAACATTTACGAAATCCTTACTATACACAGGCCATATTTTGTGCTGATGATCTAAATACAACGGTCTTTACCCATGAAGAAATTAAATTCATATAGGAAAAAATAGACATTAATAAGCAATACACAAATTAACTCAAAAATATACTGGAGAAATATAAGTCTAATGAAATAAATGCTTTTAAAATACTTTAAAATGCAGTTGACATAATTACATAAGCTGATCATAATCGTCCTCTACAAATGACCTGAATAAAATGAATGATGGAGTCATGCGTCGATCCAGAAGAATATGCCAGGTGGAGAGAAGTGATAAAGCAAACGTTTTGAAATATATCATGTTGGTGTCTACAAGAATAGCTAGCCCCTCAGAATACTGTTGTGACAAAGAAATTATAGGGGAGCAGAAAGGGAGGAAAAAATCTGTTAGTTTTCGACTGCAGTCATTTGGAGAAGACATGATTGAGGTAGAGAAATGAAAATAGTAGAGCTTGTATTTTGAATGCTTTCTCTAGAAACAGAAGTTTCTGATGGTTTGAATTATGTGTATCAGAAAATAGAGGATCAAAATTGCTTAATGGAGATTTGGACTTAGCTAAATTGAAAGTTATTTAATAGGAGGAAGACGTGGCTGCTGACCCCACAAAGTAATATTCAGGGTTAAATCTGAAAGCATCTAAGATCTTCTGGGGAAATTAAAACACGTTAGATGTTGTTAAACTCCCCATAGTGCTGTATAATTAAAATCAATAGTTAATCACACAATGATTATATGTTAATTATAAAATAACTGGAAGAAATATACAGGAAAGATGATTATAAATCTACATTCAAGACACAACCATTATGCATAGATATAGTGTTAGGTAGATGAGAGAGAGAGAGAAATTTATAGACAGAAATATAACCTAACCCTTTCAGGGATTTGTTTTGAGCAAAATGCAAATAAATATAGACACATATAAATGTTTAAAAGTGAAATAATAATATCTCTTACATCACTACATTCATCCATATATCCTAGCCATCAACGTGTCTACTTGAACTTATGTAGGTTAGTTAATAATATGGCACTTTTTATTGTCAGTGTATTTAAAGTCAAGACTTATGAAGAATCCAGATGACCTATCAGTTCATAATGCTCATAGTCCCTGTTTCCCACCAAATACAGAAATTCATAAGTGCTTTACAGGACACAAGAATCTTGGACATAAATAAAGGATTAATAGAGGCAACGCTGACTAGCAGAGGATTACAGAAAAATTTTTATCATAGCTATTTTTTCCTTGCTACCATTGACTTGATCTGAGAAATTCAATGTAAAATGAAAAATTTAAAATCCTTGCAGACCTAGAGGGAGGAATTTCATCAAATGATTCTGTTTGAGTAAAGGCACATACAAATAGAACATGTGCATTTGTGAAATCTTAAATATCAATGGAATGTATAGTTATTCCAAAGTCATTCATTTTATATAAGCTGTGAGGTCCTGATCCTACTTCCAATTTAACTTAGTTACACTACTCCTGATAGAATTTCTTTCTCAAGCAAAGGCGATGTTTGTGGATATAACATCAGTGTAGGTTTTAGCTTCACACTGCATGCATTACCCAAGCCAGTCTCACAATGTGTTAGGAAGAAAACAATATTTGTAAAATGTATTCTTGGTATCTTAGTTAAATATGCATTGTTGGTATTTGTTATGTCTGTATGTGTGACTATTCATTATAAAGAAAAAGAAACAAAGCTGCGATTTTTTAAAAGTCTATTTAAGGCGAAATTAAAATCACAGAAGATGAAGAATCAGTGTTAATCAAACACAATCCTGTGTCGTGCAGTTAAGGATCTGGGCCCTTACACACCGGAGCGTTGGATGATTGGCTTTAAATCCTAGTTTTAGTGTGTGATATTTGGCAATTTAAACTCAGGGAACTGAACATTCTTTACATGTAACATGAAAGAAGGAATTAGCTCAACTATATTAAGAAAAATGTATTAATTGGATTAACATTGTCAATTCATGTAACAAATATTACATGTATTAAGATAGTAATAAATTAAAACAGAGACAAAACTTCTTGAAGGAGGCAAAGGAGTTAGTAGTTTAAGTATGATTTAAAATTGTGTATGGTTAAGAAAAATGGTGGAGAGAATATTCTAAAAATGAGCAAAAGATTAAAGATACCAGACTACAATGTATTATGATGGGTCATGAGTGTGTTAGGATTCTGCATAGAATAAAAAGGTCCTAGAGAGACTAGAGTTTGGGGTAGGAGCCTTGCTTAGACATATCAGATTAATCAACTGAGATTATACAGCTATGCCATATAAATGCCCAATCTAAATGATTAGATGACTCTTGAAGTATGAAGGCCTTTAGTAATACTCTGGGGCCTGATAGTGGAGTCCCAATATTTAGAAATTAATGAGACTGAAGGTTGAGGTGTTTTTATTGTTACTATGCTTGGTGTTCTTGGCAAGCTGTCTTGAAGTCTATAGCTTCCAAGTGGTGAAGCCTCACGTCACTTATTCTTCTTGGATATGTATCTCCTGCTCTTTGCAAATCTAAACTATCCTCTGTCAGATTACATAAAACAGATATCTTCAACTTAAATTGAATCCCAACAGTAATTCCTTATTCCATTTTATTATCTTCATCGAGATTTCTTTTGTTCCCCTTTATCTTCTCCTTTTTAATGGTAGCAGAGGCTAGAGATTAAAGCAGAGAGAATCCCTCAACTATGTTGCCAGTAAAGGTATTTATTTGCAGAGTTATGTTTCAGGGCTGTATTAATACTTTCAAGACAATTTACCTTTTTTTTTTCTTAACCGAGGAAGAAAAATCTCCAAAGAAGTAAGGGACTTATCAAAATAAATATAATGAAGTCTGAAAACCAATTTTAGTTCTCATTTCCTAAATTGTTTCTTCCAGTCCATGATTGGGAAATTTCTCAATAATGAAATGCATCATCGATGAAACAATTATGGGTGGCACCCTGTGGCTAGGGTGCCAGCCCATATACACCGAGGCTAGAGGGTTCAAACCTGTCCCGGACCAGCTAAAAGAACAATGGCAACTTCAACAAAAACAACAAAAAATAGCCAGGCATTGTGGAGGGCACCTGTAGTTCCCTTGGAAGGCTGCGACAAGAAAATCACTTAAGCCCAAGAGTTTAAGGTTGCTGTGAGCTATGATGCCACAGCACTCTACTGAGGGTGAAAGCTTGAGACTCTATCTCAAAAAAAAAATAATAATAATAAAATATAAAGAAATAAATGAACCAGTTCTGTTTAAAGACTTTATAGAAGGGACTAGAAAGAAGTACAGTTTGGAAGCCCCTGCCATTTTAATTGGCTATAAAATCAGTCACAATTTATACCACTAATAAGATAGTATCTATGGGCTGGGCATAGTGGCTCATACCTGTAATCCTAGCACTCTGGGAGGCTGAGGCAGGTGGATTGCTTGAGCTCAGGAGTTGAGACCAACCTGAGAAAGAATGACACCCTGTCTCTAATAATAGCCAGACTTTGTGAGAGTTGCCTATAGTCCAGCTACTTGTCAGGCTGAGGCAAGAAAATTGCTTGAGTCCAAGAGTTTGAGATTGAAGTGAGCTGTGATGGGACAGCACTCTACAAAGGGGGACAAAGTGAGAATCTGTCTAGAACAACAACAATAAAAAAGACAGTGAATATGCAGTGCTTGCAAATTTTACAAAGGTAGAGATTTAGTATGCATGCGGAACTAGACTTTGGCCCAACAGAGAGATTTTGCTTTACACGTTTAGAACTCAGACTTTTTTGGGGGGGTGGGGATTGTAGGTTATGGAACAAAGACCAGAAACTGATCTGGTCATTTTCATTTTTTTTGTTACTTAATCCTCTCTGCAGAAGAATAGAATGTGGAGAAAGGAAACTGGATCTGGGGATGGAGAATGAAACTGATAAATGGAACATAGTTTAAGAGATTATTACATTCATCCAATGGTGAAATAATGAAATCTTAAAACAGGGTGGTAACAGATTAGTCAGAACAGAGCTGCAGGATTCAACCCTCTTATATTGTAGAATTCATATAATTTGGAGCTGCAGAATGATAGAAAAAGGGTGAAGCAATAAAATTAGTGTTGCCTTTCTTTCCCCTCCAAATACCAGATGATATTATTTACAAACCTATGATATCATACTGCTTATTTATTCTGTGAGACTGTGAGGAAGGATTCAGCTGTGGGATAAAATTTCCTGATGCTTAATGAAGAATGATTTAAGAATCTTGAATTCTTAAGCTATGAAAGAAAAATATTTCACTTGATCATGTACAAATAAAACCATGGTTAGAGTCAGTTGAGTAGGTCAGGAGGCAATGCCATTTATACCCTCTATGAGCTTGTTTCTTAAAACTGCAACATGACTTTATTGCAGTGATGGCTTTATAAATTCATGTGGTTTGAGTTTTAAGGAGAATGTGTCACCCAGCTTGATGGTGTCAATTCTTCAGGGAATGCAAGATGAGAAACTTGATGCAAATTTATGAGAACTAAAAACTTTTAAGAGAGTAAGGAGAAAACAAAGGAGAATGAAAGTCAGAATAGGCCAGGACTCTGTCCATTTCTTGTAAGTTTGAATCCCATATCTCACATTTATAGAGATGGTCTCAAATTCCCAAAGAGCCAAAATCCACTAAATGATGGGTAGTAAAACACACACACACACACACACACACGCTCCTCCACTTACAATGGGGTTATGTCCCGATAAATGAATTGTGAATTGAAAATATCTTAAGTTGAAAATACATTTAATATACCTAACCTACAAAACATCATCACCAATGGTTAAGCAAAATCTTTTAACACAAAAGTGTTTTTCACAATTAAGTGTTGAATATCTAATGTGATTCATTTAATACTTTTCTGAAAATGAAAAACATAATGGTCGTGTGGATACTCAATGGACACCATGCTTGCAAAGGACATTTACTGATTCTTATCACATTAAAAGGAAACGCTGAGAACAGGACAGTCTCCTGGCAAGCCTAGAGACGTTTTGTGACTTGGGAACATCCCCCAAGTAACTCAGTGTTCCTGAATGAGATAAGGTTGGTCACTCACTAATAAGCATGTGTTAAACACTGATGCTTAGTAGTTCTTCATAAAGGTTGTGGAGAAAGAACACTTGAGGAAAGAATGCATGAGAAGTGCAGGTGGCAATCCTTAGGCATGCAGCCCTCTTATGTAATTACCTTGACTCTCCACACCTGTCGTGTATGTCAATTACCTTAACTCTCCACACCTGTTGTGTATAACCTTAATAAATAGCCATTGCGGAGGGGGCTCGGGGATACCCTGCAACTAAGTTTAGCCCACCTTCTGCAAGCTTGCACTTCTAATCCTTGTCTCGCCTGGTTCCTTCCTGCAGCGACCGAGACCAGGGCCACAGGGGTCATGATGTCTACATCAACTTTATACCATTTTAAAGTAGAAAAATAAGTCAGAACACAAGTTGAATTGTAAGTTGAAGACTATGTGTGTGTTTATTTATTTTTTCTAGAGGAATGAATAACATGATTCCATATTCCCAATGAGATGTAATCACAGAGTAGTCTGCACAAGGACAACTGTATTTTATTATTTTATTTTATTTCATTTCATTTCATTGACAGAGTCTTGCTCTACCACTCCAACTCTCACTCCAGCTGGAGTTCAGTGGTGAGACTATAGCGCACTGCAATCCAGAAGAATTCCTGGCCTCTGATCACTTCAACCAATCCTCTCACCTCGGGATGCCAAAGCATTGGGATTACAGGTGTGACACACTGCACCCAGCCATATACTGTTTCGTTTCTGACTGTTATGTTCATTTGCAAAGCAGCAGCACCACAGGGAAGCACCATTACCACTCCTGATAACTAGCAAGCCTTCTCATCACTTGTCTCTGCAGTATTACTTCGCAATTCACTTTATTATTACTAACTGAACATCAACACAACATCTATAGGTATAACTAACTCACTGTATGAGCAACATGCCCTTTTGGTCCCCACCCCATATTCCCAACACCCAAGGACCAATTGGCCATATACTTCCTTGACAGGCCTGACTTTTCATATCTCAGAATCTCAGAGATAACACAAATTCTCTCAGCTGATTTTTTTTCTTCTACAAAACTTTCCCGTGTAGGACCTTCATATCAAGGTGTCAGTTTTCAAAACACAGAAATGGAACTTCTCCTAATGGTAAATGTAAGACCTTGGAAAAAGTTTTGAGCTTTTTCTGAGTTGAATTTAACAGCTTTGAGAAAGTTTTATTGCAAACATTTGTTAAATTAATACAGGGTCTCCATAAAGATAGTGTGCAATTTAAAATAGTGTACAATTTAAAACTGCACATGAGCTTTATGGACACAAACGTATGCCCCACATAAGTAGGCATTATCTTTTTTTTTTTAACAAAGTTTTTTTTTTTTTTTTTGGCAGGGGCTGGGTTTGAACCCACCACCTCCAGTATATGGGGCCAGTACCCTACTCCTTTGAGCCACAGGCGCCACCCTAGGCATTATCTTATTTAAATTTCATATCTACTACAGAAGGCAGGTGTGACTTTTATCCTAATTTATATAAGTAAGGGATCTGAGGCTGACAGAAGTTAGCAAAGTGTTACAAGGTCACTCAACTAATGTCCAGATTGCAAGCCAGGACTGGAGAGCTCCCCAGCTCAAATTCTTCACTTTCATGATAGATAAGGATGGAATGGAAATTGGCCATGCAATTTCCTTTTATTTTCATCTTATTTAGGTCCCATGGCTGGCAAAACAGATATGGACTCAAGTAATACTGAGATAAGGAGCTTTACAGAGGGGCGGTGGCAGTGCAGAAAATACATCAAGAGACTGAGGATAAACGTCAGGGTGAAAACCAAGGCCTGTCCCTGCGCACGTGATCCATCGTTGCCTAACACTGAGAGAATGGACGAGATGTAAGTTTCCTTTAATACTTTTGCATACAAAGCGCATACAAAGCTGTACAGAACGGTCATTTGAATTGGCACCAGGAACATGTGGCATGTGACATATTAAGGATTAAATTAACAGGCGTTTGGAGGCCTAAATAAAGTATTGCTTGTCATTTGATCATTTGATACTGAATTTTAAATCTCTTTTCCTCTGTCTCCTATACCCATTTCAGTCTCTTGTGATTTGGGGGACAGGGAAAATCTAATGGTTTAAGAGTGCACTGCACTTATACTAAAAAAAAAAAGTTTAAATTCTATTCAACCTATTGTATGGGAGTTTAGTCAATTTATTTAAACTATCTGATCCTGGATGTCTTGGCCAGTAAGCTGAAGAGAATATAATACTCAGCCTGTCTGTTTCTTGAAATCATTTATGGAGACATCTTTGGTATGGTTGGAAAATACTATATAAGAATGACACAATTGTGATTATTTACCCCAATTCATTTTTCTAAATGTGAATGCCTTATCTCTTATTTACAGTTCAGGGAGAATGCCTTTGGCAAATCCAAAACTATGTAGGTATTTCTTATCAGTTCCTATAAAAAGTGGGTCTTTTTTCTTCTAAAAGAAATACTTCCAGAAGTATTTAAACCTATATCAATCATAAAATCACTTGATCTTAAGTTTTCAAGAGCTACAGAATAAAAATTAGATTATTAGCAAATTTTATGTGTGGTTGGGTTGAATTTCACACACAAAACATTCTTCTGTAATTACAAAGGTGCTTGTATATCTTTGTGTGTATGAATTTGTATGTATATATGATGAATGTGTGTAAGTACATATACATGAGGCTATGGTTTATGGAGAGCCCTTTTAAATTCAGATATTTTACTATGATTGGCCTATTACTATATTAACATTGGCCTACCTCAATCAATCAATATTACTCTTTTTAAATGTATTTGAAAGAATTTAGAATTGAATATTCGTTAAGAATATTTAAAACATAGAGGAAAAATATGTAGAAATACTCAAATGGCATACACAGACCCACAGAGGTCAGTCACTATCGTGATTAGTTGGTAATTACCTTGGCTCAGAATATGAACATACAAATTTCTCATGGATTAGCTATGCCCTAAGGAAAAGGTCATTTTAAACAGAATGTATTCCAATGCCCACACCAGCTAAATATTGCATGAGAATCATTCAAAGGTGCTAAGTCAGCAGGAAGCCTGGATAGAAGAAATGAGTTCCTTAGGCAAAATGATGAGCTTGTGTAACCTGCTCCTGAATCCTGGAAAGGGACTGAGCTCTCACTAAAAAAGGAAGAACCAGACCCCCCTCACCCCCCCGCTTCTACCCAAAGTAAACACATGTTAGGACATGGTCCATCATTTGAACAACAACAAAACAAAGGTTTTATTTTTATTTCAGCTATCGCATACCTTTTATGTTAGTACTTTATACATTAGTAGTTGTGTATAGCTCAACCTAAACTAAATTAGATTATGAGTAATAACAAATATCATTTATAGAGCACAGATTATATAAGCTCTATATTTGAATATCTTGCATACCTAATCATGGTTTAAAATAAACCGTATTTTAGAACACCTTAACATACTAATCTTAGAGTTGGTTTGCCAAAATTCTGAGTGCTTTCTTGTGGAAGTGCTAGCATTTAAACCCCTTTAGTTCACTTCAGACCTTACACTCCTGATTAGGTTAGCATTTTTTTCTTATCTGCTGTCTCAGTCCATTCAATGGACTAAGTCGTAGTCCATTCTGTAACAGAATACCACAAACAGTGGGTTATGAGTAGAATAAATTTGTTTGTCCCACTTCTGAAGTCTGGGAAGTCCAAGGTCAAAGTGTTGGCAGATTCGGCCTGTGGTGAGGGCCCACTTTCCGGCTTCTTTGCTTTGTCTTCATGTTGTAGAAGGGACAAGGATGCCCCCTGGGGCCTTCTTTTATGAAAAGACTGATTTTTAGGTTATTAAGCTAATGACCTCATCACTTCTCAAAGGCTCTACTCCATATGAGGACTAGGTCTCAACATATGAATGAGGAGTGTGCAGCATAAACATTCAGTCTGTAGCACCTGCTTTATTCTCTGTGACACCAGGGCGTAATGAAACAGTTTTAGAACTAAATTTTGTGGGTTTTTTAGAAACTTAGCTACTTTTGTCACAACTTAAAATCTTTGATTCTAGGATAGTGCTATAGTAGCTGAAAACTCTTGTGTCTGCACTGCGCATATTTTTATATAACACCTGGGCATAATAGCACATCCACATGTTGATATTTGGCAAATTACTTAATTTCTCTAATAATATTTTCTCATTTGCAGAATAAGCGTAGACTCTATCTTGCTGTCTTGATAAGATAAAGGAAATAAACTTATTCAACATAGTGCCTGATGCAGCTCTCAACCAATGAGACATTAGCTTATTCCCCACTTCCTAGAAATAATAGACAAAAATTAGAACAAAATCTATTCACACTGAAATTGAAGATCTGATAACTATGATTTAAACTTGGATTAAATAATGTGCTTCCTAGCAGGTATTATAGACAGAATCATAGAGGATGCAGTCAGAATCAACGTGTTCCTGCTACTACACAGATCTGTAGCCCAGAACTGAAAGCAACACATTTTAGAAGGAAAGGAAAACTATAGAGAAACTTTTGCAACTTGAGCTTTACACATTAGCCAGCATTGAAGTCAGATTTTCTGACTGAAGACTCATCTTTCTGGGGCCCAGTGAATCTGTAAAGAAAGAATAGCAGGAGTCTTTTGGATATTGAGCAAGGTATAATATATGGGAGAAACATTCCTGATAAAACACAATATGGATTAATTTTCTTGAATGGTGCTGGAAGGAGGGGGTTATAGCAATGACATCTACAGAGAAATAACGCCTGTGTTTGACTTGCACTTAGCTAATAAGGGCTACAAAATCATTAAGTTCCTATAACTGCTATACCTCAACTATTCTCTATTCTCTCTCTCTCTCTCTCTCTCTCTCACTCACACACACACACGTGTGCATATACCTGTATCTGCTCAGCAACTTTTAGCACAGTTTAGGAAAACAACCACCTAGCAAACAGATTCCCAGAATGC
The DNA here is from genome assembly GCA_963574655.1 of Perodicticus potto. NCBI lineage: Eukaryota > Metazoa > Chordata > Mammalia > Primates > Lorisidae > Perodicticus > Perodicticus potto. The sequence continues at coordinate 17,843 of CAUYRH010064687.1, read as the reverse complement.
TCAGAAGGAAAAGTGCTTAAAACACCCACATTTAAATTTGTTTACATTTCTAAGACTCTTTACTGATAAGTTTTGTTTTGTGTCTATATGGAAATTTAGGTGAAATCTTAATAAAAATATTATTACAGTGTGAGCAATACTTTGTAAGACACGTTTTCCCAATGAAACTTTCCTTTTTAGATCACTGGTTGCACCTTGTCCATACCCAGCCAAGGTCTTATAGCAAATAAATAATGTTAGGAGCTCTGATATAAGGCAGAGACTTAGGGGAAAAATACTTTCTCAAAGAGTAAGGAGATGGAAGTGTAGAGGTGTTAACTGGTGACTAAGTGAGAGTATTCAGGGTCATATCTTGTAAAGACCCAGTATATATAATTCGTATCTTCTGAGAGAAAGTTAGTGTCAAGAAGAAGCTTTGGGTTAGGGAGTCAGAAACAGGTATCAAGGCATTCTCTTTGGAATAGGTAAGAAAACTGGAAAATTAGATATGTTTTGAAGGCTTGATGACAGTGACGTATGAATTGGGCAAAGAGGGCACCATGTTACCCCTGTTTGATCCCGAGGCAGATCGTCAGGGAAGAAGCGACCAGTGAGCAAAATAGCCAGAGAACAGCCCCTTATGTTGAGGGAAGTGTTTTTGGTGCTAACCCCTGGGCCCCTGTGTTGTGCTACATAGAACCCTGCAATTTGACTTCTGAGGTTCCATAGATAAACTCATTAATATGGTTATCTTTCTAACCATTAAATGATTTTTTCTGGATTTATTAAATGCATCATCTATGCCAGACATCATGTTAAGTATGTTGTTCTGCCTAGACTCACTGGTTAACAATATAGGCATACCCTTTTCCCTGTTGAATATAAGGGAACATTTAGTCCATGAGTCCCCTAAGGCTAAGACCAACTCATTTTTCACATTTACACAGAAGTCACTACAGCCAAGCTCATTATCTAATATGTGTTAGCAAATAATCTTTATAGGATGATAAAATTTAACTAAAAGATCCCTCAGGACTGCCTATCTAGTATCCTAAAATAATGATGACAACAACAATGATACCAATTTGATGAAAATAACTAACACTTGTTAATGTTCACTAAACACTAGGGTCTCTGCTAATTATGGGAGTTAACTCATGCAATCCTCAGTAAGCATATGAATCAGTCCTTATTCTTCTTCACATTTTATATTTCAGGAAAGTAAGTCCTAGGTCAGGAAATGTGTGCAAAATCTTGAGAACAGAAAACTGCAGAATTGAGGTTCAACCTCAGGATGACTGATCCTAAAACTATCATACGATACTATCTTCTTTCTGCAGAAACATTTACCATTGATAGATCAATATTGCTCTGGGTAACAATAGCACTGGAGTGCAAATATATTCTTTGTAAATAAAAATTTTAAAGAGAGAAGAAATGTCTCCTAAACAATTTGGGATTTTTCTTCCATCCGTCACACATGAGACAGTTAAAAATTCAGGCAGATTTTTACAACCTCCCTTACCATTTAACTTACCTTTCCATTACTTTGGCAAAAACATCACCATGGCAACCCATCTCTAACAATTGTGTTTACACAAATGTTAACTACTAACAAATTCTAACTACTAACTTTGAGAGTGCTCCCTAACTCTGGCTTCACTGTAAGTTAAGAAAACATAGTTGTAAACGGTAAATAAAAAAGTCAACCAAAGAGGTCTTCTCGCTGAGTTCCTTGAGCTAGAATCATTCACAAAGCAACAACAGCATAGTGAGGATAATAGTGATAACAATAGCTGCTATTTATTAAATTGATGTGATGTACCAGGACATCTTTGAAGCTTCTTAGGTATTTTATTTCATTTCTCCAAACAGCCCTGTGAGATGTACAATACAGATGGTGGAACTGAGACACAGTGAGATTAAATAACTTTCCTAAAGTCAAATAATAGCTGAAAAGCTTGTCTGATCAAATATTTCAGACTCCACAGATCACTATTTTTCTTTTACTTACACCTGCATCTGCTTTTAGTTGGTTCATCTCTGGCAAGTAATTTACATGTCTGTTGATTTAAACGGAGTTTTCTAGAGGCAGAGCCTAAGAATGAAGCGATGCTCCCAGGGAAGGGTATTCATGGGATGCTTGAAGTTCATTCTTTGCTTCTTCCTTTTGTCCCTCTCTCTCTCTCACAGATACAGACACGCACACATGCAAATGCACAAGGTATATAAGCACACACAGCTTTGCCCCAAATCTAAATTCTAGGAAAGAAAATCTGCATCATTCAGTTTAGATCAGATAGCCACTCTGGTTCCATGAAATATGGCCTAGAGGACAGGATCATATAGTAAACACAGTGACTCAATTATCAATAAAGAGGAGTAGCTATACATGCCCCCAGAATAGTCTTCAAATTTAGCCTAAAATAAGTATCTGTAAAACAAAGCTGATTACAGAATAGATCTATAAACTACGTTAATAGCTTTAATGCAGTTTGTATTATTTAAACAGCCAGAGCAGCCCAGGAGGTACATGATATTTTCCTCATTTTGCAACTGAGGAAAGAGCTCAGAGAACCAAATAACGTGTGTGGGGTCACAGAGCAACAGCAGCAGAATCGCAATTCAAGTGCTTTTTATCAGATCATGCAGCTGCACAGCTCAGCTGCCTTAACAGATCCAGTATTTCCAGGGGAGCTGCTGTAGGAATGTGAGAGTTTGTGTTTCTTTTATGATTCTCTCCATCCTTCCTCCTACATTTAAACAGGGTCAAGAAGGCCAGCTCTGGTCTCAGCAGGCTCCTTTTAAGGTGCAGCACCAGGGCTCCCTGGAAACAATTCATCTTGTCTCCCTTACCAGGAGACCATCCACGGCCTGCCACTCTCACTGCCAGACTATTTAGATAAATATCTCACAGATAATCTTTTTTTCTCCCTTCTTTCCTACTTGCAACTTTCTCCATCTTTCTCCCTTCTGCAAATTTCCAAGGACTTAATCTGAGATAAGGGCTAGAACTTTTAGACTATAAAGAATTTCCATGAATTCATTTGAAGTATAAACAACTCAGAAATTTAATTTCACTATTGCATAGAACACCTGTGATGGGCCAAGTAGATTTGAAGATAAAACAGAAATGAGGAGCCTTAATGTTGAGAAACATTGAAACCATATTTTTAAAAATCAAATTTTATAACTGGGAATGATATTATTTGTTACTTTAATGGAGCATATTGCAAAGGTTCATGTGAAATCTACTAAGTATAGACTATAAATGTCTTATCACAATAATTAAGTAAATAAGGTGAAATCCTATATTAACTAATTTAATCTAAGCATTCCAAATTGTATATAAAATCAGCACATTGTACCCCATAAATGCATTAATGTGTACATGATCTATGTGTATATGACTTAATAAAAAAAATAGGTAGGAGTTACTGAGGGCTTGCTATTTTGCTACTTCTGTACTCTCTGCTTTATAAATGTTGACTTAATGAATTTATCAGTTGTAGTAGGTATGTATTATCACTAGTTTGCTGATAAAATATTGAAATTTATGATAATATGGATAAATGACAGTCTCAATGTGGAATTCAAGCGCACATTTTTCTTATTCTTTTCAATATATTTGTCCTCCTACATCTGTGGTTTCATTTTCCACATTTAAGTTACCCATGGCCAATCATGATCTGAAAATATTACATATGATGTATAATATTTAGAGAGAGCAAGAGAGAGACCATATTCACATAAACTTTATTATACTGATATTATAATTATTTTATTTTATTATTAGTTATTGTTATTAACCTCTCATTGTGCCTAATTTATGAATAAAACTTTATCATAGATATGTATGTATAGGAAAAAACATGATATATGTAGGGTTGAGTACTCTCCATGGTTTCAGGTACTCATTGGGAGTCTTGGGACATATCCCCTACAGGTAAGGGGGATGAGGAGAAACTCTACCCTTGTTAATCTATTCTAAAATACAGTGATATATAATAAAATATAGAAGATAAGGGTGCAGTAAAATACACTAGAATTCCCCATAAGACAAGGACATCTATAAAATGTCACATCTGAAAGTAGAATTCTGGATTCTGTCTTGCACTGTAGCCCTCATAATGGGATTGGCTTGGGTCAGTGCCCTCAGGCAAGACATTAATACAAGTCACAGGTCACCTGCTTTCAACACCTGTTTGTACTACACTATGATTCTTGCAGGGAGAATGGGGACCGAAGACTCCATTCTTACCAAGGGAAAACATGAAAACACCCCCAGAAAATGGAAAAACAGAGAAATAAGCTAAGTAAGGCAGAATAAAAACAGTTTAGCTAGTTTACTTTTAAACCAGCAGGTAAATTACTTATCTGAGCAATTCCTGCTTGTACTAGAAGCCTTTCCTGTAAGGGATACAGTTTGCAAACACCCCTGCTGGGTCTATAAACACTCTGAAGAAGGGCATGGCCATAGACAAGATACATGCCTGGGTAGGGACAGGAATAAATCCACCCCAGGACCAGTCAATAGTCAAAGCAAATACCCATTGTGGGGATTTGTATTATGGCCAGGATAAAGATCTGATCTATTATTCAGAGGAGACTGATGCCGTCAGAGCATCTCCTCCACAAGGAACTAAAGGGGATTATCTCCCCTAAGGAATGTCGCAACCCATAAGGCCCTGGTCTCCGTCACCGCAGGAAGGAACAGTGACACAGATTAGAAGTACAAGCTTGCGGGAGGCAGGCTATCCTTAAGTGCAGAGTAGCCCTGAACCCCCTCCGCAATGGCCATTTATTAACGTTACACAACAAGTGTGGAGAGTTAAGGGACTGACATACACAACAGGTGTGGAGAGTTATGGTATTACATATGAGGGCTGCATGCATAAGGATTGCCACATGCTCTTTCCCCACGTGTTCTTTCCCCACAAACCTCATGAAGGACTAATAAGCATCAATGTTTAACACATGCTTACTAGTGAGTGATCTTATCTTATCCAATCTTATCCGATCTTATCTCATTCCTGAACACTGAGTTACTTGGGGGGTTGCCCCTAAGTCACAAAACATCTCTAGGCTTGCCAGGAGACTGTCCTGTTCTCAGCATTTCCTTTTAATGTGCTAAGAATCAGTAACTGTCCTTTGCAAGCATGGTGTCCATTCGTCTACAAAGGAATCTGTGTGTGTGACCACAGACAGGAGGCTGTCCTCACACAAGGCTCAGGTTTCAGATTTCTCAAGGCTGCTCAAACCCTTAAATTTAATGATTATAGATAGAATAAAAACTAACATGCTTGGTCAGAGAAACTGCTGAAATTTTTGTTCCCTTCCTCAGCTTACTCTTTGGGCTAAATTAGATTAGAAACTTCAATAAAAGCTGAGTAGAACAAACACTCAGGGCCATTTGCTGGAACCCCAGAAGCTAGCAGTGATCTGCTGTGTTTCCCACCCTTGAAAACTTTATTATGCATGTCCTGTCTCTCTTAACTTTATTTTTCTTCAGTCAATTGCTGCCAGTCTTAAAGGACTCTGCCCCTAGGGCAGTACCTCAGCAATTCTGTACTCTGGGGACCTGGGAAATACATGTTCAGAGTCTAATTAGAAATTATTGGTGGTGGAGGAGGAGTTGCCTGAAACAAATCAGATAGACGTGGAAAATTATGGAAGATCACAGTCTCTATCTAGGATGGGGAAAGGGAAAGGGAGATAAAGAAAAGTAGGCTGGAAGCTGAAGACATCAGAAAGTGATGCAGAGAATCAGAGCCTAAATTCTAAATTCAATTTATTCTGCATCCTGTGTGGCTTTTGTCTAGATATATAAGATAGCTACTACTTACAACTTTGGTTAACCTTGCTTTAAATTTATTATATGTGAACACATGTAAATAAAAGGGCCTAACATTAGATAATTGTTCAGAACATAATATTTGAAGTTCATTGAATAACTCTAGAAAGTTAGCTCATCTCGTATCTCTATTTAACTTAGAATTGGGTCCTGCTTGCCACCAACTGTTGAAAGGGCTGGGCTTAGTTTCTTGTAGGTGACAGCATCCCTGGAGAATGGAAATGGCAAGGAGTTCAATTTTGAGGAGTAGGAAGTAAGGACGCCTATATGGAATATTGTGAATTCATTTACCTGTTTAATCTCACTAAAATGTGAAGAGATAAATTAAGGGCAGTCACTTAGGAAGTGAGATCATTTACTTTGACTTCCTCTTTTCAATAACATTACTTTCCTGATGTAAAACATCTGTACCTCCCACGGATAGGGACCCCCAGTTTTGCAAGGTATGTGGAGGGATAAAAGTTGTTACAATGATAAATGACATGGCAGAGTAAGTGGATCCCATCACAACAGCCACAGATGGTTGCTGATGGATTTGACAATTAGATCATTCCACCAACTAATATGTAAAAGCAGCTTTGTCAATCTCTCTTCTTAAAGACTTCAGGGGATTCTGACCATTATCTTGCATCTGTCCCTGAGTCAGTAAATTTCAATGGAATTAATAGCTGAGCTTGTTTGAGGTGGTTTCCTGATAGGACTCTTCTAAGGACAGCTTGCCCATGGTAATGTCTTCTTCCTACACCTTCACCAGAGGCAGCAGATGAGGGATTTCTAGTGTGATGATGGAGCCGGAGTGGTCATCTTGAAGGAACTGCATTGCCTAACATGAGGATCCTCAGTGAAGTTTAGTCTTGTTCTTCTGGGCTCCCTGTGATAAGGACAGAAGATGTGGAATAGAAGAATGCATAATTTAAAAATATATTAAAGGAGTTTTAGAGAGGAAATCTGATGATTGGATTTCTTTCTTATTAGAGGTAAAGAAGATATTTTCACTACCTCCACAAGTGGAGTCAGGGTTAAAACTTTGGCTCAGACTATGGACACTCTGGTTAAAGTGTTAAATGCCTGGACTGTTGGCTGGAATTATGTCACCTCACTGTGGACCCAACTGGTTATCTCTTGCTGAATCAGCTCTGACAGGGAGTGATGAATGTCTTTGATCAATAAAACATTAGGAATAAAATTAAACATTACTGAATGCCTGTAGTGTCTTTGGTAGACAAGATCTTTTAATATACCCCGCCTTTTCATGGGTAGAAAATGGTAACAGCTGAAAATAAAAGTTAAATTTTGCTGGGCACCTGTCGGGTGATAGGCACTGTTCTAAGTCGTCTATAAGTGTTGTCTTTTAATCCTTATAGCAAGACTGTAATTATTTTTTTATCTTCATTTTGTAGATGAGAAAAGTTCAGCACTTTGCCCCCAAATTTGCAAGGAATCTGGCTCAAGATCCTGTCCTTTTATCCACTGTAATATTAAAAAATATACTGATGTAGTCTAGTAAGATGAATAATGGCCACCCAAAGATATCAAATCCTATTCTACAAGTTTTAGAACTTGTAAAATGTGGTGATGTGATGAGATAATATCCAACTATCTTGAAGGGTCCTAAATCTAATCACAATTTGTCAGAAAGGTCAGAGAAGAGTTAAATACACAAAAATACAAAAGGCTATGTGAAGACAGAGGCAGGTTGGACTGATATGGCCACAAGCAAAAAAGTGTTAATAACCAAAAACGAAAAGGGTCAAGCAGTGTGGTTTCTGGCACCCTGACCAAAATTGACACTTCAGTTTCATCTAGTGAAGCTAATGCTAAATTCTGGCCCACAGAACTGTGAAAAAAAATACATTTCTTTTGTTTTAAACTATAAAATTTGTGGCAATTAATTATGACAGCCATAGAAAACTCATACAGGTTGTGAAAAAGAAAGTTAACATAATTTATCAAATACTTTACTGTATTTATAAATTAAGGAAAATATTTGGACTGGGGTCCCACTCAGTGATAACTCCTCAGAGTAGGAACCATATTTGCTGACTTCTTGCCTAACATTTTTCAGCTCATATGGAACACCACCTATCTCCCAACTAGAATCTCCTCTTGAGCAGTTACATCGAAGCCCCCTCATCCTCTAAGGAGAGCTTTCTCATTTAAAGCCCTCTTAATCTTCAATAGCAGAGCTTCTTCCTCGGTAAATCTTAGTTAAGATCCCAACAGAGTTGGACATCTATACTGCTTTGGAAAGAAAATGGAATTTTAATAGTGAGATGCAGTTCTTTCATGTCGAAAAAAAATGTGCATAATAACTTAGGTTCCATGGTTTTTGTATTAAAGGGTATTGACATATTTAAAGGGCCATCATTAAGACCCACTTTATCTTTAAATTTTTTTAAACTTATTTATCAAATGGCCATTTTTAGGGGAGATAAAACAACTAAATTTTTCTGAAGAAATTTGGTTTTACATTTATGTTGCAGTATTTAAATATGTCAGAGATCCATGGGTAAACAGCTTGTTTCACAAAAAAAGAACAGAAGGTTTCAAGTAGAAAATTCTGCTTTGAATCTTAGGATCTGAAGCTTGCATGATGACATTAGACAAGGTCTTATACTCCTTGATCCTTGTTTTCCTCACCTCTAGACCAGAAGTAATTGTTCTTGACTTATTTTTCCAACAAGGCTTTGGGGCTGGAAGAGGGAGGTGGTGCCAAAAATTGTAATGAATCTGGCTGTGTTGCTGAGCTTTTGTAAACTGGAGAATTCTACACATATATGAAAGCTTACAATTAAGGTATAACTAAATCTATAGTTTAAAGACATACCTTGTTTATATCAATCCTCTCTGTGTTGAAGAATTAAACATGAAAGCCTTAAGCCATTCAAGAAGTATTTATGGATATTACATTGTGTTTGTAGAAATAATCTGCCCTATCTTAGGGATCAATCCACATTGCATAACATCACTTTCTCACTTTCCTTTTTGTTTACTTAATTTTTATTTAAATATGTTGATCTCTTATTCTTTATGAACTCATTCAATTGTTGCCTCTTTGATGAAACTATCCCCCATCTTTCATGATAGGGTAAATCTCTTTCAAATCTATGACCCATTGTTATTTCGTGCCCCTATAACAGCATTTGTAATATATTGTCCTGCAATAGATCTCCTTTTCAAGGCTGGTGCTTCTGCAATTTCCCTGACATGTATAGGTTATCTAAACCAGTCTAAACCATCCTATTCTTAACCAAGTAATCAGACTATTAATTATGCCACACCAATTTCAATGATGATGTTCAGAGATTGCTGTGAAAGCCCAAACACTAACATCTTTAGATTCATGTGCTCTGTTAAATAGCATTCAGAGCTGAATCCCAACCCTTAATTAATTTCTTTAAATATTTTCTTTCCTGATTTTACTTGATATAAACTCTACCATTTTGACATGGGTTTTCTCCTTAACTATGTTTTGAATTCTCCTAACCAAGTGGACTTTGGTTCAAAAATAAATCTTAAAAGAACCCTTCAGAGGATACTCACACATTAGTATAAGGCTAGGGAGCCTGCATGCAATCTCTGCTTAGGTTAGGGGTAATACCTTCCTATATCCCTTTACCCATTTGGCCAGGAAACCTCACACATTTCCTATATGGTCATTAAATACATGATGAGATTAAATATTAGGGAAAAGTAAAGAATAATATTCTGATGATATCACTAACATCTCACCCTGCTATGATATGCTACAGTCACATCATTTCAATAAATATGTAATTAGTATCAGCTGTATGTTGGGCATTGGAAATGCAGTTATAAACAAGGCACTATGTTGATGCCTATACTATAGGCCTGACATCAAGCAGAGAAAGAAATAGGCTGTTACAACCCACTACAAGAAGTGTTTTGATAAGGAATATTCCATATGCCATGGAAATGGAGGAAGCAAACCTACTCCAGACTAGGAGGAATATAAGTACAGATTCTAAAAGGAAGTGACTCATGAAAGAAGGCAGGGCTTAGCCAGGTGAAGAGGGAATGTAAAACCAATTCTCAGTCCTTTTGCTCTCTTTTCTCTTCAGTTGCAATGCTCTTAAAGGCATATTGAATATCCTGCAGTGTTTTAAATGATTTCCTTATAATATCCTCACTTCCCTCCATCTTTTTCTAGATTATTCATCTTCCTTTAGTAAAATCCTCTCTGTAGTTAGTCAGATAGGATAAGAAATGAAGCAACTATATCACAATGATTCTGGTTATAAAATGAAATGGATTTTATAGTAGGCCTTTAACAAAAGCTATGTGTTACTATTGAAAGCAATTTAAAGTGTGATCTTTGGGCTTGTGTAACTGCCATTCCCTTAGTTTTATTCAAAAGACACAATTGGGTGGTTCCTGTGATAATTAGGATCATACTGTTCAGTGACTACAAAAGCTCAGTTTCTTAGTATTTAAACCCAAGTCCCAACTAATTTGTGACATTACATTTCATGCTCTGCTCTTATGAATGGTGGTAGAGTGTTTTAAGAGGCTTATTAAAGGTTTAAAAATACAAGTCATGTTAGCACTGAGTAACAAAGCTATTTAAAAGAACTAAGGGTTGTCATCCACAGAGACTGAAACAGGTCGAGAGGTCTGTAATAACCACGGAATTCATTTATATGCAAATACTTTCTTAGAGGTGTTATTCTTCAGCTTTGATTTTTAGCAAGGCCAGCTGGACGAGATTCTATTCCAAGTAATATTATCCACTGCAATCTATCTATGGTAATATTACATAAACTTTAGATTAGAGGTCACCTGAACTACAGTAAAAGTGAACTCTCCCAATATTCTTAGACTTTCCAGTTCCTCCCCTCTGAGGAATCTACTATAAAGACTCCTTCTTCCCTGTTGAAATTGATTGTTCCCTTTCTCATCAAATAGGTATTGATTTTTACAGGATAATCACTCTGTTACTGACAGTTTGGCACTTGTCCTGAGGCCACATCAAAAGAAGGACAAGTGGTCTGAAGGGGAAGGGAAAATTTATTAATTTGACAATAACTGAGGAGGATGGAGGCTCTTGTCTAAAGTATCATCCTCCTAACCATGGCCAGAAATACAGAGTTTTTGAAGGGAGGTTTTCAGCTTTAGGCTATTGATGTTCAACTATCCTTGATGGTTTTGATTGACCCCATCCCCAGCAAAGACAATCTTGCACTTTTGCCTGAACAAATCCACTGAGTTATTTGCCATAGTACAAAGAACAAAGCACACTCGCCTGTCCCTTTGATTCCCAGTCTCAGGCATGGATGCAAGTTTTACTTCTCAAAAATGGTGAGGAGGTTTCAAAGAGACAGAAAACATTTTTACCCTTTTTATGACCATTTCCGTGTCACAATTCTTCACCTCTTTCTACATAAGGCTTTTGTAGTCACTTTCTGACTTCTTTCTTGTTTTCAGAAGCCAAGGTAGAGAATATCAGCATCTCCTATTGTCTAGACCCCAACACAAAGCTGATCAGTCAGTCTCTGCTTCCATTCAACTTAGCGCCTTTGGCCAGTAAACGTGCTCATGTAGGAGACCAGTAATGAAAATAACAGTAGTTGTAACTTCTTTTATAGTGTCCCAGGTCTTGCTCTAAGCTCAGATAAACCAGAGAGGATTGTTAATATTAATATCATCTCCATTTCACTAGATAAGAAAAGTAAACGTCTACATAAAAGACAATTGTTTGTCATTGGCTTAGCTTGAATACAGAATCAATTTTGTCTCACTGAAAATGTTTAACTCTACAACATACTTGCAGAAATCATTCTCTGATCTACTGCATGTTCACATAATTAAAACACCAACCTGGTGCTATTGTTGCTAGAAATAAATTAGGTAAACAGGGAAAAGCAAATACATCAAATAATTACTCAGTAAATAACATTTTTTCTTTTTTCTTTTGTTCTACTAGACTAATTGATAACAAGTAATATCGATCATCTGGTGCAGTGATTGGTATGTGGTAAATGTTTAGTAATATTTCCTGAGAGAAAAAAATACATGAGAAAATAGATGAATAACAAGTCAAAAAGCAGATGCATAGATGGTTTGAAATTTTATGCTAACCTTTTCCTTTCCTTTGAGTTCTTCTAGCTATTGTAATCCTTTCAGTTTTCCTGAGACCATATAGGATAAATTAGCAAGGAAGAGGCAGACATCGTACTCACTAAGTAAGGTGTTGTAATAACAGTTCTTAATCTTTCAACTATTTTGTCTTTTTCGTGTTCACAATTGATCCTGACTTCCTGGCTTCATCTAGTAATAGAGTAAAAGATAACATAAAAAGTGGTGGAAAGGCTTAATTCCACCCTTATTAATGTAAATCTAAATTACATAAATTTTAATTAAACTTATTAATATGTTGTTTAGGATATTACATCCTCATTTGTAAGTGAAATATGTTTGTAATTTCCCTTGATAATAATATATTTCTTCCAATTATAATGTCAGGTGTATCCAGATGAAATAGAATGATTTTGTAGTATTTCTTCTTTTTTAATTGTCTATACAATTTGGCATGATCTGTTTTTTGAAATTATCTTTTATTTTTATCTATAAATATTAGTTGTCCATTTTTTGAGACTTTGGAAAAAAAATAATAATAATAAGTTAACTGATGACTCCATACTGAACCTCAGAGTCAAAGCATTCTATGATAGACATACTCTCATCTGACAATGTGAATGCTACTTTTTTTGCATTATTATTATTATTGCTCAATATTTTGTTGCAGCAATCATCTGATTTCTTTTCTGAATGTATTTATCTTTGTTCTTTATGAGGTTTTTGTTTCTAGTCCTTATCTTAAACATTGTTATTGTTATTAAATTTTAAGCCTTTTTAATTTTGTGAAGGCAGAAAGTGGAAATCAAATAAACACGTGTATGTATATAAAAAATTAAAAAAAAAATTGAAGACAAGTGGCAAATGAGAAGCCCAGACCTGCCATCTAACCTGCTGACATGAGACCTGACTGGGTGCCCAAATCTTGGTTTGAGTATGCCATGTTTGGGAGGCTGCGTAATGCCCTAGGTCTCCACATAGCTGAGCACCTCCAGCCAGCCCAAAGCTCATCTCATCCCCAAGCCCCACATCCCCAGTCAATCAGAAAGAGTTCACAACTAATCCCAGTTCTCCTGCTCTTCCCCAGCCCCCATCACTCCTGAGCCTAGATTCTAGGATGGAACAGTTTCCCTGTTTGGCAATAAACTTTTTTACTTAGCACTCAAATTAAAAAAAAATCTATCTATATCTATATCTATATATCTGTATCATCTATATCTCTCTCTCTATATATATGTTAGTGTAGCATGTAACAGTTTCTTTCATAAGTTATTCATCAGGTAGATGTTGAATGGCTATTCACATGCCAGAAGATTCTTACAAATAGAAATGATTAAATATCTCAGTTGAAATTGGAAATAAAGAAAAAAAAATCTCCCCAACATTTTTGTCATCATTAAATTAAAAGAAATAAAAGTCTAAATGTATGTCACCTGATGCGGGATGAATATATAATTAATTAGCAAGCATCTATACAGAGAATGATTTATATTCTATGTATACTGATGTGGGGAGTACTGCAAAGACCACTGTTAAGTGAGATCAAATGGAATTTACAAAAAAATACGTAAAATACAAACTCATTAATGTAAAACAAAAGGTAAATGCAGACAGATACATCTGGACATTTGCATACTTATCCATATCCATATGCATATACCTATAGAATTACACATATTAACTTGCTATTGAGGGTGATTACCCAGAAAGAGGAGGAGGAAACTTTAAGATATGCAATGAGACTTTCAAATTTTATGCCACATATCTATGTGGTTTATAATTAAGCAAATAAATAAAATTTATTTATTTTAGACCTTCCCTCAATATTTCACATTTTATAGGAAGAATATGGTAAAATTTTATAGGAATAATATGGGCATAAGATCATATTATAGTTGTATATTCTTTCTGGAAAAAAAACTCCCTTTGTTCATATTTATAACATACTCTTCTTATTTACAAATTTTGCTTGTAGAATAAAAAAAATATGATAACACATAAATTAATTTGGTGCAGTACTTGAATAGCAAATCTGTGTCTCATCCATGCTAATGAAAATGTCAGAAATGATCAAGTTCACATTCTTTCATTTTGCGTTTGTGAAAACTTAGGCCCGGATAAAGAAGGGTGTCTGGTTAAATTACACAGCAAATTATCAACAGGGCCAAGGGACATGTGGATGGGAAGACTCATTTGTATTGATTATTTGGGGGATAATAATTTTGATTCTGAATTCAAAGAGAGTAAATAGAAATGATGTAAATAGAACTTGAGGGATTTAGTTATCTTAGTGGTTTCAGGGGTGTGTTTATTCCACAATTCAAAGTAGGCAGAGGTGATATTTAGCAAGTAGAAAGCACTGAGGTATAATCATGCTTGCTCTCAGCATTAGGCTGCCTAATACTACTCTTTCTCCCTCCTTTGATCTCAGCTTTGCAGTTTGAAAGCCAAGAGAATGATAAATGGCCATGAAATACAAACAAAGATTTCTTTTGTTTGTCCCACAGAATAGGAAGATGGTCAAATTGATCAGTCATCAAGCTATAATGATCTGAAATAAATACCAATCTCTTTATGTGGCTTGGGATTGCCAGCATTAGGGAAAGAGATCATTCTTCTGACTTTCACACAACTGAATGGTTATGTTTGTTTGTGAATGAGCTTCCTTAATTGCTAACTGGTAATTTGGTAACATGACACCAGTCTATGTGAACCGTGCTCCCTCACCATGCATGAGGGAGAAAAGATTGATCTGAGAGGGACGAATGGAAATAGAGACCTCCAAATTAGAAATAATTGAAGTAGAGAGGAGATGATTTTAAAAAGGTAAAGAAATTACCTATCATTGATTCTTCTGAATGAGGCCCCACCCTGAATCTCTGACTGGTGTGCCGGTGTCTGTTTTTAGAAAAGACTAAGCAAGGACTATACAGTCAGGGGATGTTTCCATTTATAAAAAGAACAAATCCTGAATGGGCTTACCCATCCTAATCTTTGGGAAGCATTGAAAAGAAAACAGGGCTACCTGAGCTGGTAGTTGAAGGACTTCTAAAAAGTTCAGAAAATAATGGGGGAGACAGTGGCTTCCTTCTATAATCTTAGCACTTTGGGAGGTTAACATGGAAGGATTGATTGAGGCCAGGAGTTCAAAACCAGCCTGGGCAACATAGCGAGACCCTGTCTTTACCAAAAATACAAGCATTAGCTGGGTGGAGTGGTGCATCCTATAGTACTAGCTTCTCAGGAGGCTGTGGTAGGAGGATCACTTGAGCCAGGAGTTTGAGGTTGCAGTGATATGTAATGACACCACTGCATTCTAGTTCAGGAAACAGAGTCAGATTCTACATTACCACTCACACAAAAAGAAAAAAAAGAAAGAAAAGACACAAAAAGGATGTTTTTAAAAATTACATTTATGATATAGACATATTGGACCTGTAGGGGCCGAGGGTCCCTTGGTCCTCTGAAGATTTGCTGAAAAATCACTGACATGAGACAGATTCATTAATAGGAAAAAAGACATACAAATGTATTTAGTGTGTATTCACAGGAACCTTCAAAGTTAAGATGAAAAGATATAGGAAAAATTATCCATTTTTTCGTTCTTTTCTTTTTGTTTTTCTTCTAAATATTTAGTCTGTTAGGGAGTACAGATGTTTTGTTTACATACTTCGTTTTTGTGTAAGTAGAGTCAAAATTATACAAAGAAATGTGCCCTACACCCAGATGGTGTACACTGTACTTTATAGGTGTGAATTTACCTACCTCCTCCTACACCCTCCCCCAGCTTTATTTTCATTGAGATTGATGTCTATATGTGCACTTAAGTGTTGATCAATTAGTTCCAATTTAGTATTAAGTACATGTGTTTGTTTCTCCATTCTTAGGATGTTTCACTTTGAAGAATGGTTTCCAGTTCCATCTAGGTTGTCACAAAAGATACCTGATTGCCATTTTTTATGGATGAGTAGTACTCCACGGTCTGCAAGGAGTACTAATTTAATTAATCCATTCAAGTAATAGTGTGCACTTAGGTTGTTTCAATGTCTTTTCACTTGTGATTTTTATGGCTGTAAACATTTGAGTACAGGTGTCCTTTTCATAAAATGGAAATTTTCCATTTTGAGGTTTAGGTTTAACAAATTATGGATAGTCATGCAGAAATAGGATAAGATAAAAAGGATGCTGAATGTGGAAACCCAGCTAGGCCTGTCTGTCTAGATTCTTCTTGGCCTCTCTGAGTGTTCCTTCCTTCTGTGTGTGAGGCAGGGCCAAACAACATAGGTCAGATTATTTCTTCATGGTTTTTCCACTGAAGAATTCTAGGTTGAACTGGCTGACTTTCAAGAAAAAGGACTCTGCTTTTCTATAACCGCTCCTGCCCCCATGGAAAAGAGAGATTCTAGTTTCTACATATATCCTGAAAGGAGAATGAGACTGACAATGAGAAGGAGAAAAGACAAGGTCAGAGAAGACCTCAGACTGTTTTCTGAGCCCCAGCAGAAGAATATAACTGCTGGTGATAGCAGGTATTTTTTGAGGACTTGCCATTTTTATTGCCTTTCTGTACTTCATGAGCAAATTAGTTAACTTTCTGAAATCCATTTTTCTTCCTTATTCTCACAAAGTGATCACAAGGGATCACAATTTTGTGCTGACTAAAAGAGGTTATAAAAATGGCATTATCTAGCATAAAGTACTGAGGGGCTGCTGTTTAGTCAGAATGAGATGAGAGTAGTACTGTTAATATTTTGTCAGACTTAAAGGCTAGTTGGTACCCCTGCCCCATTTATTCACAAGCACTTTTCTGGAGGAATTTCTTCTTAAATAATGATAAACCTCATTTGTCATTAGTATTGTAGACTTTTAAAATATCAATAGTCGTGATCATTTTAGATACTTTTTAAAAATTGTTTTGTTTTGTTTTGTGATAGTCTTACTCTGTCACTCTTGGTAGAGTGCTGTGGCATCATTATAGCTCACAGCAACCTCAAACTCTTGGGTTCAAGTGATCCTCCTATCTCAGCCTCCCTCGCAAGTAGCTGGGACTACAGGCAACCACCATGACACCTGGCTAATTTTTCTATTTTCAGTAGAGGGTGTGTTGCTCTTGCTCACACTAGTCTAGAAGTCTTGAGTTCAAGAGATCTTCCCATCTCTGCCTCCCAGAGTTCTAGGATTAGAGCTGTGAGCTACCATGCCCCCCCCCTTTTACAGTTTTTTTCATGTACTACACTCTTAGATCCTTATGCATTGGAGGTGCTCAGGAAACTTCATCCCCAAATATGACTTAATGATATAAAGGGGATTTCAAATTAAAGGTCCTTAAAGACCCTTGGAGAGGGGCTTTCTCTCTACATAACCAGATGGATTCATCGAAAGAACAATGAGCTTTCCTTCCTTTCCCTATTGAACTTTCCTTCCTTTCCCTATTCTACTGCAGGAAAGAAAATCAAGAATGCAACTAGACCTGTCCTACATCCTTATAAACATAACACCTGTCTTTCGGGTTAATTTATAAGTAAATCTGTTTACCTCCCTCTATTTATTTTCTCAGATATCTAATCATTATCCCTAGCAACCATTCATTGCCTCTAAATAGAATTATCTATGTTCTTCATCTTCCTTTCCCCTCCAAAAACAGCATATAAAAATATGTGGATCAAGTCTTCGCCCCTTTTCCCTAACAGCAGTTGGGGTTTCTACTCGGAGAGGGAGAACTGATGTGGGACATTTGGTGCCCTGGCCAGCTCAGCGGAGCTGGCAGACCAGTTGCCTCCTCCCTGGTGGGGTCAGTGCGGTGGCAGCCAGCAGAAGAACCAGCGGGCTCGCTGACTGGCAAGGAGGGGGACCTCCAACCCCCACCGGAGGCTCCAATAGCCAAAAAGGCTGGACAACTGCCGAGGAGACACCT
>CAUYRH010064685.1:0-22429 GCA_963574655.1 Perodicticus potto | reverse complement strand
TTCTTGAGACAATTTTTGAAATGCTCCCAGAATTTCTAATTCCAACTTTTCCTCCATTTTATTGATCTTGTTTGCAATCCAAATTCTGAATTTGATTTCTGACATCTCAGCCATCTGTTTAAGCA
The DNA here is from genome assembly GCA_963574655.1 of Perodicticus potto. Lineage (NCBI taxonomy): Eukaryota > Metazoa > Chordata > Mammalia > Primates > Lorisidae > Perodicticus > Perodicticus potto. The sequence goes on along the minus strand of CAUYRH010064685.1, from coordinate 22,304 downwards.
TAGGATCATCATTTTTGTCCACCAAATTATTCCTTGGGGGGGGGTTGATCTACTCTGGTTGTTCATGTTGCCAGAGTTTTTCCACTGATCCCACCCCATGGTTATTTTGCACCATTTGGCTGGATGAGTAAATAAGGGTAAGTTGGGTTGGGAGTTCTAGGAGTAGTGATTGACCAGTCCTTTGCCTGAAAGCTTGGACTGGTGCGTGTACCTTTTTCCCTAGAGTTTTGCCAAGGACCCGTATAGTGCTCCTGCCTGCAAAACTGGGGGCCTTCTTGGTGTGGTGGGTTTAAGTGGCTCTGTCTTATTTTCAGCTGGTCTTACCCTAGAAAATCAGTTACTCTGTGTAACTGAGAGTAAAGCAGGCTCTGCCCAGCTTTCTCAACATGTGTATTCTAATCCCCGTGCTCTGCCCCAGCTGGTACTGCCTCAGGCATGTTCTTCACTCCCGAGCCCTGAGAGCTGCAGGTCTGCTCTGCAGGTGGCTGCCACCGGAGAAGCTTCTTGGCTTCCCCTGGCTGCCCCAAGATACTGAGAGTGTCTCCTCAAAACATCCCCAGTGGTGTGAGCTCCACTGCCATTGTTCCCACCTCTGCTACTGCAGCTGCCACTCCGTGCCTCAGGGGACCGCCTCTCTAGCTTGGCCACCTCTCAGCTCACTTTCCTCTCACCACTCCCGAGCCAGAAAATTAGCACATATCAATAACAGTCTGCACCCCATCCACAACCCTCAAGAAAATATCCAAGAATCTGGACTCCATTGGGGACAGACCTCCAGAACTCGGGGTCAGAGTGGAGGGAAGTGCAGGGAGTTCAAACTTGTAAGTAGAGAATATACACAGTTTTATACAGTTTTATGCCTGGCAGGAGAGTGCCATGGCAACCTAGTAGGGGAAGGAGGTCCAGTTTTTAAAGGGTCTCTCCCGTGGGGTAGAGTGGGAGGATGTCAGAACTCTGCTCGCTTGTTTGTATGGAGGTATGGAGTATACTGCAAGCCATTCTCATTGGGAAGAGGACTCCCGTCTGCTTGGCAATGTGTTCTGTACCTTATGTTTGTATTCTTGAGGTCGCAGGTCACCTCAGCAGGGTTGATGTGCATTCTTCGACCTTCTCTTTTGGCTCAGATCCGAACTGAAAGAACCAAGCTGACTCCATCTTGATAAAACTAACTCATTTTGTTCCACAGCCTTTCACTAATTCTAACTTGTCCCACAGCCTTCAATTTGAAGCTGCACATCAACAGTTAATTTATGGCTGCATACCAAAGGGTCAATTTGCAGTTGCATATCAAAGGTGATAGGCAACCTGCTTCCTCCTCCGCCCCCAGCTCCAGTATGTCCAGCCGAGGGATAACGGGGTGCCTAACCTTGGCCATCCTGGTAGTAAATACTTCCCCAGGCTAATTAGCCTAGAACAGACATTACCCAGTCCCTTATGGCCCCCCCACCTCTCCCCAGCAGTTCGCCCAACACCCCCCCCTTTGTTCCTTTCTGTACCCTTAAAACTTCTCTCCCATTTGCGGGCAAGGCTTCTCTGCTCTGCTGTGTCAGGGACAGAGAGCCCTAGCTAGCTAATAAAACTACCACTTGCTTTTGCATCAGACTTGGTCAATGGGTAATTTATAGGGGGGACCCTGAGACTTAGGCACAACAGAACCATTGGCTTTCTTGCTAAATTTCTGTCCTTTAATTCTCCTGAACATGAGCTTCTGCAGAAAGCTGGCTACAGACCACCATCTTGCGCCCTTTCCTGGCTGTGCTTAATTCTGCTGGGTAGTACTTTCATGCCATAAAACAAAACAACCTAGAATGAATGCAAATACTATGCGAATGAATAGTTCATTTTAAAGCTGAGGGACACATGATTATCCTGATAAATAAGGAAGAAGTAATTTATACTACTCCACAGAAATTTCTAATTAAGTCTGAATAGAGCTGCAACTCAATACATCTATATAATAGTATTGTGTCAACAAGTTATTCAATCCAAACTTTAGAGAAAAAAGCATTATTCTGTAGTTTCTAACAAACCCTAATAAAAACTATTGATAAATTTTATGTAACACATAAGAAATTTATTTTTGTAAAGTAATTCCATAGAAATTATAGAATTAAAACAGTAACTTAAAAATATTAAGATGAGATGAGAATATATAAACATCACCATCACTCATCCTATTAAAAATTGAGCTTGTGTTCTCAGACTCAGAGAAACTTGGCTTTCTTGAGAAAGAGCCTTCAATGAGACCATGATGTGTGCGCACCCGTGTAAGTATTTTTCCCCAAGCTTTGCTTGAAGAGTCATACGGTTTTCATAAGGAAGAGAGATACACAGATATTTCAGGATTTTTATTGCTTTGAAAATAAACACAATTTTCACTGACAGAGAATAGAAAAGAGATCATGACATTGTTAGCAGGATTTCTTCCTCAGTAGTGAGACAGGGCGGGTGCACCCCCGCTTGGTCAGTGCCAGCCACCAGGGGGGACCTGCCATGCCTTCTGCATCTCCACCCTGGGTGGAGGTTCTACAGTGGACTAGGGGAGGCAGAGATGGATAACCAAGGGCAGCAGAGAAGGTGAATGCAGCAGAAGCCCGAGGGTCCTAGTTAGTTGAGGGAGACCATGCACAGCCAGCGCTGCTCTGGCTGCACTTCTCCTCTGTGAGCATTTCACAGGCCTAAGGGATACAGGGTTCCCCCATTCAGGGATGAACAGGGACTCCTCTTTTTTTAGGCCTGGACAATTTCATGAATGAACTGTATCCATTCATTAATGTCTTCTTTCACATTGCCCCTAGCAGAAGGGTCTGTATCCATTCATCATATGCTCATTCATCTTACCCCACTGGATGGGATTGTATCCATTCATTTGTTACCAAGTCCTGGCCAAATATAAATACAAATGACCCAAGCGACTATCTATACCACTAGACAAAAAACCCAGGCAGAGAGATTTTGTAACTTAAGTTTTTCCCTTTGCCAAAAATTCTGGTGCTTTTTCTGTATTCTTTTCTATAAAATATATCCTGTCACCACTGATCTGTGGTCCATAGTTTCATTCTTTGAATCTGCTAGACCAAGGACCTACTGAAAAAGAAATTCCGTTTTCAGTTGGTCCTTGGTCTCGGAGAATCAAAAAATGAATCCACGGACCACAGATCAGTGGTGACACAGGATTTACTTCACAGAAAAGAATACAGAGAAAGCACCCGAGCTTCTGGCATAGGGAAAAACTCAAAGTCAGAAAAAATCTCCTCTTTGGGTCCTTTGTCTAGGCGTGTGTAAAGATACAGATACAGATATAGATATAGATACAGATATAGATAAAGATATAGATATAGATATAGATATAGATATAGATAGATAGATACAGCCCAACAAAAGAATGGATACAATCCCTTTTGTTCCCAGACCTAGGACACTTTCATGAAATTGACCAGGCCTGGGAAATGGGTCATTCTGTGTTCCGCCACAAGGGCAAGGGGTGGGAAACCGAGGCTAGGGCGGAGACACTATAATGCTGGGTGTCTCCCCAGCAGTTATCTGGCCTCTCTGGCTACTGGAGCCTCCTGCTACCCACCCTGCCTACCCTCCAGCCCACCGGTTCCTCTGCTGGCTGCTGCTGACCAACACTGCCAGGGCGGTATGGTAGGTCCCCGCTTCAGCTCCGTGTAGCTGGTGGGACACAACCTACCGTGTATCTCTCAGACCCACCTTGAAGTTATTTCCCTGAGCCTCAAAACCTCAGATCACTATTATTCAAAAGACTCAATCAGTCACATGGTGGCAAGTTTCATTATATTGGACTGTTACTTCCTTGAATAGGAAAAGAAGAGCAAAAAATTGTATGTATGCAGAGTACACAAGTTCTGGAAATAAGTTTGATTTGCCTCTTTAAATTTCTTTGCCATCACTACTTTCTGAGGACTTGTGGTAATAGGCTCACACATAATGTGGCTTCAGACAAAGAGGACGACCTTGGAGTAAAGGAAAAGCCGTAAGGCTCACATGATCATGGGGTGAATGACTTCTTCCTTTATTGACTGTCAGTTGCTGACCCAATGGGATCTGGAAATGGCTTTGCAAAGGCTTAGAAAAGGCATTATCTTGAAGATTTGAAGTTTTGTACGGTGCAGTTATGTATTTAAAATACATTTTGTTAGTATGTACTAACAGAAATTTTAATAAATAACACTAAGTATTGTATTTAGCTGTCCTTTGTGAATTAAATTCTTGCTATTTTGGATATAATGGGAAATTTGGCATTCAAAATTAAGAATATCAATATTTTGTACTCTTAAGCTAAAATTACATAAATATATATAAATCCATATTTAAGCTAAATATCTGTTAACAATATATAAAAAATCATAGTTATTCACTGTTTTGCAAGAAAAAAAATCAAAGTTCTTGGCTTTCACAAGGAAGAATTAAAGGATATTTTTGTATAAAAGGGACTTTTCTGTTTTCTTTTGCCTAACTACTTTATTTTGAACATTAGCATGAAGAAATTGAAGATTTAAATTTCTTACTCATTGTTTCTATCGTTAATTCACAGAAGATCTAGTATCTTAGCAGTCATAGTGATATTTCTCATCAATGAAGCTGATCTTAGTGAAGAGCTCAGATTTTTGTATGATTTGGAATTCAAGGTGTCAGCCTTATATTGAGGCTTCCTTAATAGTTATTGAGGTTTTTTCACCTTTAATCACATCATATTAAAATGTATAATATCTTAAAATTACCAAATAGTGAACATGGACTATAGAGAATTTTAAACTCTAATAGATAAAACCCATATTAGGCACAGATGTAGTTTTTTGTTTTTTTTTTTTTCGATTGAAACTACACCTAATTTTTTTTCAGCAGTATAATTTAATTAAAAATGACATGAACCTTATCCTTTGGAATTTAAAATAAATTCCAAAAGTAGCTCTTCAAACAATTTCTAATTTTATAGGTTTATTCTATCAGAAATAATATCTATTATAAAAAAGAATTGCATCCTTTCATGATCAGAACACTTAAGAAAATACATATAGAAGGAACTTTTCTTAAACTAATAGAGGCCATCTACAGCAAACCCACAGCCAATATCATACTGAATGGAGTAAAATTAAAAACATTTCCACTCAGATCAGAAACCAGGCAAGGTTGCCCATTGTCTCCCCTGTTTTTTAACATTGTAATGGAAGACTTAGCCATCAAAATCAGGCAGGAGAAGACTATCAAGGGTATACAAATAGGGTCAGAGGAGATCAAAATTTCTCATAGATAATAAGATTTTATACCTGGAAAACCCCAGAGACTCAACCACAAAACTCTTAGACGTAATCAAGGAATACAGCAGCATCTCAGGATACAAAACCAATACTCACAAATTAGTAGCTTTTATATAAATAATATAGTCAAGCCAAAAAACCAGTCATGGACTCCATTCCCTTTATAATTGTGCCAAATAGATGAAATATTTGTGAATTTAACTAACAAAAGACATGAAAGATCTTTATAAAAAGAATTATGAAACTCTGAGAAAGGAAATAGCTGAAGATGTTAACAAATGGAAAAACATACCATGCTCATGGCTGGGAAGAATCAACATTCTTAAAATGTCCATATTACCCAAAGCAATTTACAGATTTAATTCAATCCCTATTAAAGCACCACCATCATACTTTAAAGATCTGGAAAAAATAGTACTTATTGAAGTCAATATAGACTTCAAACTATATTATAAATCTACAATGATCAAAACACCATGGTATTGGCACAAAAACAGAGACGTAGATATATAAGCCTATCAAAAATATAAACTAGGGGAAATATTCCTATTTAACAAATGGTGCTGGGAGAATTGGCTGGTGATTTGTAGAAGACTGAAACTGGACCCACACCTTTCACAATTAAAAAAAAGTTGACTCTCACTGGATTAAAGATTTAAACTTAAGACGTGAAAGTATAAAGACTCTGGGAGAGAATGCAGGAGAAACACTTGAAGAAATTGGCCTAGGAGAATACTTTATGAGGAGGACCCCCCGATCAATTGAAGCAACACCAAAAATACATTGCTGGGATATGATGAAACTAAAACGTTTCTGCACAGCAAAGGACACAGTAAGTAAAGCAACTCAATTTACAATCGCCAAAATGTGGAAACAGCCCAAATGCTCACCAACCCAGGAATGAGTTAACAAGCTGTGGTATATGTACACTATGGAATACTATTCAGCCATTAAAACAAAAATGGAGAGTTTACAGCCTTTTTATTAACCTGGATGGATGTGGAACACATTATTCTTAGCAAAGCATCACAAGAATGGAGAAGCATGAATCCCATGTACTCCATTTTGATATGAGGACAATTAATGACAATTAATGACATGGTGGGGTGGGGGAAGGGGAGAGCAGAGAGAGGGAAGGAGCAAGGGGGGTGTGGTCTTGGTGTGTGTCACACCTTTGGGGGGAAAAACACGATTGAAAGAGGGACTTTGCCTAACAAATGCAATCAGTGCAACCTGGTTTCTTGTACCCTCAATGAATCCCCAACAATAAAAATAAATAAATAAATTACATACACATATACAATAAATACATTTAATAACTAACAGGACCAATTTTTCAGCACCAAGTTAAAAAAAAAATAAAAAACTTCTGCCAAATCCACAAGACTTTAATTTAATCTTTAGATGTATTCCTAAAATGAAAGAAAAAATAATTTTTTTTCCTCTCCCAAGCCTCAGGAAAACAACTGGTAGATTCCTCTCCAGAGCATCTCTCCAGTCTGTTTGTGCAGACATTATGATTAAAGCACATCTGAGTATTTGTGTAAAGGACATGGCTCAGTGGCCCATTGATAATTATGGTTTTATTCTATGTGCCATGCAGAGTCCTTCAGGAAGGAAACACACCACTCTCTATATAGACTAGTTATTACTACTCCTTTGTGCCAATGTCCCCCCCATCTTGAGGCTTTTGGACTCCTTTTCTTCTTGCTACAGTTCCACCACATCACAGCCCCCAGAAATGGGGAAAACAGGGTCCTATGCAGCCCATCTCATTAACCCCAAACAATTCTGCTCGAGCACCTGAAAGTCCAGTGCCAGAGTCTAGTAGTCTGAGTACCACGGGGTAGCTCACCGCACTGCTACTACATGGCCTAAGCCTTTACACTCATAACATTTTGAAATAACAAAGATCAACAATTAGTTTTTGTTTTTACATTTATAAGTACACACACTCACACACATATAGGCTCACCATTGTGTACATTCAGCAGATTTCAAAACAGATTATTTCATTAAAAAAAAAAGAAAAACAAAAACAAAGAAATGTTTTTACCCTTTGTGTTTTATTATTTCCTCCAATTCTCTGAAAAAGAATTAAAGATTACATGAGGCAAAAAAAAAAAAAAAAAAGTTTCTGCACAGCCAAAGACACAGTAAGTAAAGCAAGCGGACAACCCTCAGAATGGGAGAGGATATTTGCAGGTTATGCTTCAGACAAAGGTTTAATAATCAGAATCCACAAGGAAATCAAACTTATTAATAAGAAAAGAAGAAGTAATCCCATTTCATTGTGGGCAAGGGACTAAAACAGAAGCTTCCCTGAAGATGATAGGCACATGGCCTACAGACACATGAAAAAATGCTCAACATCTTTAATCATCAGAGAAATGCAAATCAAAACCCCTTTGAGGTATCATCTAACTCCAGTAAGAGTGGCTCACATAACAAAATCCAAAAACTGCAGATGTTGGCGTGGATGTGGAGAAAAGGGAACACTTGTACACTGCTGGTGGGAGTGCAAGCTCATATATCCCTTTTGGAAAGAAGTATGGATAATACTCAGGGATCTAAAAGTAGACCTGCCATTTGATCCTGCAATTTCTCTACTAGATGTATATCCAAAAGACCAAAAATCACTTTATAACAGATATTTGCACCAGATTGTTCATTACAGCTCAATTCATAATAGCCAAGTCATGGAAGAAGCCCAGGTGCCCATCAACCCATGAATGGATTAATAATTTGTGGTATGTGTATGCCATGGAATACTATACAGGCTTAAAAAAGATGGAGACTTTACCTCTTTTACATTTACATGGATGGACTGGAACATATCCTACTTAGTAAAGTATCTCAAGAATGGAAGAAAAAATATCCACTGTACTCAGTACTATTATGAAACCAATTTACAATCACTCACACTTTCATATGAAGAATAGATGACAACTATGGCCCAGGATGAAGGAGGGAGGAGGGGAGAGAAGGTGGGAAGTCAGATAGAGGGAGGGTGAATGGTGGGATCGCACCTATGGTGCATATTGCAAGAGTACATGTCGGATCTATTAGTATAGATTACAAATGTCTTAACACAATAATTAAGTAAATGAGATGAGGTATATATTAACCAGTGTGATATAAGTGTTCCTAATTCTATATGAAATCAGCACACTGTACCCCATAAATGCATTAATGTATACATGATATATGTGTTTATAATTTAATAAAAAAATGAAAAAGGAAAGAATTTCACATATAAGTTTTAAAATGAAGTTGTTTTAGATTACATGTGTAACTGAATTACAACTTATGGTATATTTTGTGCATATATTTTTCTTATCCAATATTATTTAAGGCAGTGGCAATCTTAATCTTAATCATATTAAGCTTATTTTAAATAATACAGGCATTTAGTATTAAACCCTTGGAGTATAATAACAACATAAATTAATATTATGGATCATAATCACAACAGTAGAATAAAAAACAGGTTTGAATTCTATTTTTCTGCTTCACCAAACCTTAGGGAAGGGAATACTTTAAAAAGTGTGATTTCCACCACTGATTTGAGAGCTTGAGGGTTTGTAAACATTAAAGGTTTAGAACTTCAATTCATGAATTATCTGTATAGCAATTTCTCTATATGACAGAAGCACAATGTTTGATGGACTGCTGAAATCACTTCATTCACCACCAAACTGAAACTAAGCAGAAACATCTGTGTGGAACAAAGTGACACAACTCAAACATTTTGAGTCTAAAAATGAAGAGAAAATGGATGATTCATCATATCATAACCAAAAAGTGAATTTATCTGTAAAATATAATTAGCTTAATTGGTGTTAGTTAAAAATGAGGCCTAAATTGCCAATCATGTTAAATTACTACTAGTTAATTATGGGAAAGTGCAGAAAAATTTTAACCCCAACAAATATGACTGCACCTGCAGTTCTGATTATATAAATTTATGCATTTGAAACAGCAGCTTAAAGAATTTGTTTTTTCAGAAATCAATAATATAATAAAATTATTATTTGTCTTATCAGCATATTAATGTTTTAAAGCAGGTTTCCTTCTGAATTTTACCATATTGTTTATATTGCCATGCTATGATGTACTTTGGTACCAAAGTTCTTCATACAATTAAAAGTTCTCCGAGGCTATTAGGTAAATATTAAATAATTACAATATTTTACAGCCCAATATAAATAAGAGTCCTTTGTCTTTAAAATAAGGCTGTTTTTGCTCTATTTATGATATTTTCTGTTTCTGCCACCAATTGACAATTTTAAACCTTTCACTTACTGATAATTTCAGACTTAGAGAAAAGTTGCAAGAAAAATACAAATAATTGTTATATAACCTTCATAAAGATTCCTCAAATGTCAAAATTTCTGCCTTATCATTTTCTCTCTCTCTCTTTACTATAATTTTCTCAACTGTTGAGTGTAAGCTACACTCCTAAATAGTTCATTTTGCATTTATTAAAATAAGGAACATTCTCATGTTCATCAATACTACAATGATCAAAATTAGTAAGTTAACGTTGGTACAATAATATTTTTTAATCTATGGACATTCTTCAGATGTCCCAATTATTCAAAGTGCTCTTTTTTATAAAATATTTCTTATTTCTGGCCCCGGATCCAATTCAGTATTAGATGATGTATTTATTTGGCATGTCTTTTTAGTTTAGTCTAATCTGTAGTAGCTCCTCAAACTTTCTTAATCTTTCAGAACTGTGATATCTTTGAAAATTACGGGCTGGTTATTTTGTATATGGTCCTCAATTTGATTTGATCTGATACAGCCTAAGAATTAGATTCAGGTTTTGCAGTTTTGGCAGGAATATCACAAAAGTAATGTTCTGCTCTCCTCATTGAACCCTAACAGAAGGTAATAACTTGGCATTTTTAAATAGGTCAGCTTAAAGATAAATCTACTTTTGCTATTATTCTTATCACAATGCTATTCTTCTCGGTGTGTATAATATGTTACTAGTCCATTATATTTGTTTGCTTTTTGAGGGTGCAGGATTTTTAAACTCTTTGATAGAGTTTGCACTGTATTTACTGCTTTCCATTTTGACATTTAAATCCTTCCTTATTCCTGATACATATTTAAAATTGATATTTACTAGCTATTGCTTTTTAATTTAACCTTTTTTGATTTATCACTCATTGCACTTGGCCTGATCAAGTGTTCCTATTACATCTTCCATCACGTAAATAATAACACTATGATGGAAATAAAAAAGAGAAAAAAGGAAAAGAAAACTACATGGCTATGAAGCAATTTCACTTTCTATCAGCCCCTCCTCCATGTGTCTTCTGGACAATCTCCTTTCATAAAGGTCAGTAACTAAAATAAGGTTTAAATTCATAGCATGGTAGACCAATTATTGAGAAAATAATGAATCAGGATTCATAAAACTGTTATGAAATTTCAGGATAAATCTCAGATAATCTAACATCTCGACAAATGTGATTCCTCCAAAATCTATTCATAAAATGTGTGATTTCCCCTGAATCTATAAGTGGGAGAAATTTTATCTCATTGAATAATTTTATGGATTGGTAACAGAGCATCTCATTGGGTAATTCTACAGATCATTGATCTGATCAAAATGAGTTAAGTTCAAGAAAATCATTTCACTTGTAGCCACAACAAAAATATGTAGCATCTCTGTGACAATGCAGTTTGTCTTTGAAGTTATCCCCAGCAACATTTTTTAAAATTAGTTCATTCGTTTTGTGTAGCTGCAAGCCATGTATATAGTACTGAAGATGTGGACAAAATTCTGTGTCTTTGGACTTTAGCTATAAGTAACTAATCCAAGGTACTGCATTTATGGAGTTCCCATTGCTCATCCATTTATTTCATCATATGAATTCTCTGAGGGCAGAAGTATATTAATAAGTATTAATTTTTTTGGTTTCTATAAGAGTCCTTTTAAAGAACTTCCAATATAAAATACATTATTTCAGTATGAATGTACATATCTCTTGTGCACTATAAGAACCACTTATGTTCTAGGGGAAATTTTGTAATTTACCAATTAGGTACCAAGTAAATAAACTGATATTCTGATGCTTACTGTCTAAAAATTCATCATACTTTCCATTCTATAAATTCAACCCAGCTTTATTACACACTTGCATATTTTAGGAAAGCTACCTTTTTTTTTCTTTCTTGTATTTGTTTCTTTAAATATCATTGACTGACAATGTATAAGGCATACAATTGTTAATTATGTAAGGGGCTTCAAATAAAAGAAAGAGTATTGTTTCCTACAAAAATGATCTTATAAGTAACTCATCTACCTTTACCTGGTAGCAGATGCTGAATTTGTCCTTCTCAGATTCCCTGAACAAGCTGACGTGAGGCTATTGTAAGGCTTGTGATTAGCAGATAACAGTTCATAACTGGCCCTCTCGTGCAGATAATTGTGCTTAGCCAAACACTATCACCCTAGTAGTAGTTGTGTGTATGTCTACTTCTACTTTGTAGGGTAAACTTTGGCCAGTGACTGAGGATACAGGGTTAAGGTAATTTGTTGCAATGTAGCATTGACTTTTTGGTGTAATTTGTGCTCTGCAGCTTTGTGTGGGATCAAACCGTAACAAATCTCCAAGTGACGTGACATTAAGTGCTCAATGTTTTTTGTCCTGACCTTTATTGTTTCACTCTTTCCCCTACCCCCTTGAGAACTTTTCCCCAGTTAGTCACTTGAAAAAAAAATCTGATCCTAGATTATGCCTCCAGGAACCGTAAGGTAGCGCATACCAGAAGTCATTCTAGGAAGGAGTCCCTGAGAATATGATTCTGGAAGCCAATGAGGATCTCATCATTGATTCTAAGAAGAGTATTGACAGTCCTGGAAATGCTGTAGTGGTGTAATTGCTTAGGCTTCATCTGTGATGAACTGGGACACGAGATAGCTGAGGAGGATGCACTGGCAATGCAATGTCTCAGGTGTTGAGATAAATGAGACAGAATCATAGTAAGAACAGTACAACAGCAGGGTAGGTTGGCTGTCCCTGAGTGCCAATGATGAATTGATCTGAGAAAATGATAGGCTCAGATCTATTAATCAACAAATTATCTAAAGCAATGTATGAAAGTCAGAATTCCTCCTTGACAATTTTTAAAGTGACGCTCAAATCCTGTACTTAGAGGGCAAAGACGTCTGCGCATCAGGCATAGGCCTTATTTATAGAAAGTTATAGAAACTCAAACTAAATTCTCGGCTGATGAGCAGCCCCTATGGCAGAGTAACCTAATCAGCAGAAAAGGGGATGATATGAGATCTGGAATGAGGGTGTAAGGGTAGATGCACCGGGAGCCTGAATTCCTGGGAGTCTCTTCTTAAAAGACAATAGCAACCATTTACTTAAAGATTATGGAGAGGCCTATTGGCAAAACCATGGTTTATCTTCTCAGAATTTGCCCTTACCTCTTTTCCTTGCCAGCAGACTAACAAATACTGCCAAGTGTCAGCATGATAAAACTAAACAAGTGGTTATTCTACTGTGAGAAGGAAGGAGTTATAACTGGAGGAGATGCAAAAACTTGGTAAATATACATGTATATATTCACACATACACATGCACAGGAGCATGGGAGTGTGCCTAGGCATGAATATTTTAGAGGATCTGAATAAGGGTGTGTGTATGTGTGCACAGGGATGCATGTGTGTGTACACACACACATTAATTGTGAAAGTGGGTCATAGATTTTGCTAATTTCTGAGCATCAACCTATGACTTGGGATTTAATGTTCTGGAAAGGTAGTTAGAGCCGGTTCTCATACTCTGGTAGAACAGCATGTGAAAACTAGAAAATTCCAGTGGTCTATATTAAACCAAAGAAACTCAGAGAAGAACAGATGTGAAGAATGGAGGAAAAAGACAATGTCTCAGAGAAGTAGAAAAGTACTGAAATTTAAGACACAGGAAACCGCCAACTCTCTTGGTTCCACACAACACTGCTATGGTTCTCCATCTCTAGTTACAGTGGCAACAGGGACAGACCAGTGAGTGACAGAGAAACTCGAGCAGTGGTGGGTGCTCTCCATGGACTGAGGTTGAAAGTAGGAAATGCCTTTGCAGGAGTAGCCTCCCAAATTGGGGATAATGTATATGATTTCTGAGAGAAACAGCAAGTTGGCCACACTTCAATTCTAGAGATAAGCGAACATCTCTATTTATCATAGAGATAAGTAAACATCATTTTATGAGCAGAAAAGACAAAAGTACAGCCAGAGTCTGTACTGATAAGATCCTGCATACCACCACCTTAACCTACTGAACCCACTTTATGGAAAAATAGGTGAGGAGGTGAGCACATGACCATGGCATGTATTTCTCCCAGACAGCACATTTTGAAAATGCTGCTTACTGGAGTATCAGCATGGAGGTGACATACTTCAAAGGCAGTGTGAATTGTGAGCAAATGCACATGGAGAGCGATGCACTTAGAGAACTTGTACTGTGTCATTTGAAATATAGAGCGTAATGATAAAGACTTTCAAATTGAGTCTTGACAGTTTAATGCCTTTGATGCAATGAAAAGAGAATACATGCAGCTTAAGTCAGTCAATTACTAATTCCTTCTCATCATCCTGGACTCAGGTTAGATATCAATTCTCTAGAGAAACCGACTTCCAACTAGTGACCGAGCACAGTGAGTATACTAAAATTAAACTAATCTTGCTTGATGCAGAATTTCTTTAATGAGACATATTTGTTTGAGAACTCCCCAAAGGCTTAGAAGACTTTATCAGAGGTGAGCTGCAATTCACTTCCTGTCTACCTTAACCTTGCCTCTTTTCCCCTGCAGATCACAACCTGTATCTTGATCTGAAGACTCTCCTGTCTGTGCCTACACCCTGCCTGTTACTCAGTTTAGTAGCTTACAATGAAGCCGTTTTATCTTGAACTGTCACATTGAGTTTGCTGAGTAGCAAACTCCATATCTGATAGCAAGCATTATGGAGCTTAAGAGATATTTAAATTCTTAGCCAGTCATTTCTGTTATGGCAAGATCCTGGTTGGGAAACATGAAATGAGTAGATATAGATGAATGCCCTAAGAATTTTAGTTCTGCAGATTCTTGTAAGTCTCCCGTGATAGTTTAGCGGGCTCACTCCTATGGAGTAAGAACCTCCTCTGGGCAGAACATACTGAAGAGACTTCTTATTTATAACACAGCAGGTGACCTTTCAGGAAATGTATCCATTTTTCATCCAGGATGCCAGCTTGGCAACTAGATTAAATATCAGCATAACCTAGATAGGAACATTTGGGCCTGGTAAACAGTACAGATATTGCACCCTAAAGAATTTCAACAATAGGAAGCGTGTGCTATAAGAGCCCTGAGACTGGATTTTGAGGGTACTTCATCAAAAGGGTGACAATATATGAGTAGACAAGTGAGAATTATTGGCTTAGTGGTCCTTTCCTGGGATAAGAGACGAAACATTGTCAGGGATACCAGGTAATGGGGAAAACTCTCTATGAAGTTGGCTCCTAATGTCTAAAAGACTATGTTGGTCCTTGCTGAATTAAATGAAATGCTAGAACTACACCGACAGAGGAAGGAACAAAAAAGGCTGAGGGAAATAGTCATGCTGGAACGGATATAGAGTTTTAGGCCAAATGATTAAAATTCCACAGGAGAGTTCAGAGGGAATAACATCACATCCGCCACCTGGAATGACTGACAAGAGAAGTACCAATATGACAAAGAAATTCAGTGGTGGTTTCCCATGTAGGCACCTCCACCTACAGGGGAGAGGAGGGGATTACAGAGATGGTTTTGTTAACCTCAGAAGGATAATGGGCACCCATCGTAATAGGGTTGGAAAGCAAAACTTCCATGCTGGAACACATAGGGACACAATTATAATCATGAGTACCTGGGTTACAAGGGTAGCCAAGGGCTCTGACCTGCAGATTTTAGAGATTTAGATTTTTTTTTTTTTAAGACAGAGCCTCGAGCTGTCACCCTGGATAGAGTGCTGTGGCATCACAGCTCATAGCAACCTCCAATTCCTGGGCTCAAGTGAGTCTCTTGCCTCTGCCTCCCAAGTAGCTGGGACTACAGGCGCCCACCACAATGCCTGGCCATTTTTTGGTTGCAGCCGTCATTGTTGTTTGGCAGGTCCGGGCTGGATTCGAACCCGCCAGCTCAGGTGTACGTGGCTGGCGTCTTATCCCGTTGATCCACAGGCGCCGAGCCTAGAGATTTAGATTTTTTTCTTTAGATGGTAAAGAAGCACAGCTGCAGCAGATGGGCAGCAAAAGAAGATTAATATCTACAGTCAGAAGACAAGAATGGAGGAATAAGAGTCGCTGCAACGAAGTCAAGAATCTTTGCTCAGTTCTTGCATCTTGAGACAATGGCTACATCTGACACCTACTGACTATGAAGAACCTTGTGACATAGCAGCAAGTCCTCACTGTAGCCATCTCCCAGGACGTCCCTAAACAACTGGTAACTCTTTTCATTGGAGACTGAACACCAAAGAAAGAGTAATATCAGACATTTATAAAACTATTAGATTCAAGGTCTTAATTTACATTTGCACCTGAAGAAATACAAAGTTTATCAATTCCATACCTAATAAGATAATCAAAATATACATAAAATAGAATTCTGGAAGAGAAACAGGTTAAAAACGTATATATCTTGCCAGAGAAAAAAGAACCTATTGTGAAATCTGATAGACATCATGGATAACACAGAAATATTTTGTACAGTGTGATAAATTGAAGAAGACAGAACATTTCTAAAATAAGAGATAATACATCTAATGAAATAGCAGACTGAGAAGGAATTGTTCATTGAAGAGTTAGAGAAGGAAATTGGAGACAAATCAATAACCATGCAGACATACTAGGTCCATTAGAAACAAAGGCAGAAAGAATACACAAAATTCAACATGAAATAAGTTACTTTGAAAAAAAACTCAAATGATACAAAAGGACAAGAAAATCGTTTAAAAATATTAAGAGAAAAGAAAATAAACACAAAATAAAGACAATAGAAATTCAATACGAAAATTTGATTTATCTATATTAAAATAATAGAATAAAAAGAAGTTTATAACAATGAAATGTCTCTGATAGAGATCGACTAGGTACAAAAAGTTTCAAGAAAACTTGATGTTGAATAATGAAAGCCACCATCATACTCTTGTAATGTAAGGAGGCAGAAAGGATTCTATGTATATCTAGAGCTAACACATACCAACGCAAATACATTATGAAAAAATATATTTTGCTCAAGGCTACAGCAAAAAAAAATTTATAAGAGCATAGAGCAAGGTCTACATTAGAAAATATCTGTAAAAACATTTTAGCATAAGGACATTTGCATAAACATTAGAATGTTTATTGCAGCTCAATTCATAATCACTAAGATGTGGAAGCAACCCAGTGCCATTACATAAATAGATTAATAAACTATTGTAAATATATACCATGGAATACTATTCAGCCATAAAAGAAGATGGAGACTTTACATCTTTTGAAATTACCTGGATGGAGTTAAAGCACATTCTCTTTAGTAAAGCATCAAAACAATGGAAAAGCAAGTATCCAGTGTACTTAATATTAATATGAAACCAATAGATCAAAAACTACATACCCATAGGAGAGAAAAACACAAATAAATTCCAGTGGAGGACGAGTAAGGGGAAGGAGACGGGAGAGAGAAAGAGGGAGGGGATTACCAAACTCTCACCTAATGGGCACAAAGTAAGAGTACCCAACATACCCCACCTGGACTTTACCTAACAAACAATGCAACCTAATCATCTGTATGCTCATATTAATCTGAAATTTAAAAAATTAAACTTTTTTATCTTTAATAAAAAAGACTTTCTCAAACATAAAGGAAATTTTGCTTCTATACTAAACACTGGGATGTGTCATATCCAGATTGTTTTTTTCAGGAAAAATAAAAAAAATTATTCCTCAATTCTTGATTCTAACAGCAAAAAGAGCATAGATGTTAGTTTAGTCATTTTTGGCACTTGCCTAAAGACACCCTCCAAGAGTAATCTGCATACAGCGACTGGTGAAATGAGTAACATAGCCAATTTTTCCAAATCAGGATACATATAGAGTCATGCGAGCTTCAGAGGTTCTCAGTGGAAAAAAGAGATATGGAGAGAGGAAGAGAGAAAAGGCAGAAAGAAAAGTAAATGAAAGCAAAAGAATGAAAGAAAGAGGAAGGGATGATCATAGGTATATTAATGTAAACTTCAGAGATGATGTGCTTTGGTAAGGAAAGAGAATTAGACCAGTGAAGCAATTTAAACATAGAATTAAGGTATGGAGGTATATATTATAAAAATTTCTCTCTTTAATAAGAGAAAGATGAAGTAATACATAATAAAAAATAAATATAAGAAATATTCTAGAATAAACAGAAGCTTTTTCTTTTGATGAAGAAAAAGAGAAGATCAGACAAACAGTAAGAATATGTTTATATTATCACATGGAATCAACAGATTTTGATTTGGTTTAAAAAGGGGTAAGGCAAGAAGACAAGAAACACATGTGGCTGGATCTAATGTCATTTTTCTACAAGGAAATAACGCAAGAAAATGGCTCCAGAAGTGTGAGTCGGAGAATGTCTGAAGAAGGTGAAAACCATGAAACAGTGACAAAAACTGAATTCGTAAAGAAAAAAAAACTCTCAAAAACGTATACGTGAGGATATCAGAGTGGTACAACAATCAAAACAGAAAACAAAACAAAAGTAAAACAAAAATGATACATCAGATACTACCAGGTAAAATAGAAATAAACAACTGTATACAGAGTGTGCCAAAAATATATATCCACATTTTAAGAGAGGAAAAAACTGTATAAAATCTATTCACTCAATTCACATTTGACTTCTGCAATTATAAGAAAGGCTCAAAGTGACTTTTGCCAAAACAAAAGAGATAAAACCTCTTAAGAATTTTTTCACAAAAAGACAAATCCATAATTTCATGCAAAATGTTTTGTACAGAATCTCTAGATAGATGAAGAGAAATGAATTTTCGAGAATGAAAAAAATAATAAATGAAATATAAAAAGAAATCATTGAATAACAGATTAATCCTAACTGTAGAAGAAAGATATGATACCTGAAAGATGGAACTAATATATCTTTCCAGAAGATATTTCAAAAATAAAAAAGAAACAAATTAAAGCTAGGAGACATGGCTGATAAAACCTAGAATGAGAATGTCTACGATATGTTTAATAAAAATTATAGAAGCTTCAAACTTCTGGATTGAAATAGAAAATTCTATTTGGTGAAAAAGTAGCTAAAAATTTGCAGAATTGTTGAATTGCATCCAGTACTTAGATCAAAGAACTTTAAATGCAATATCACCTATAAGTAAAAAGAAAGATTTATTTAGGAGCAGCATAACAAAAGCAAGGGATAATATAGTGAAAGACACGGAAGACTGAGAATCTATAAGTGATGAGGGAACTACTATGAGAAAAATAAAATCTGACATATCAACTCAACCACAGAAGCCAGAAAAAAATGGAGTATCATTGTCATTGTGCTATGAAAAACAACTGCCTAAAATTCTGTATCTGGATTGTTTAACTTTCCAGAACGGGTGAAAAATAAAGATATTTTCAGCCGAACAAGAATTGAGAGAGTTTACCCCCAGAAGATTTCACCAGAGAAAACTCTGAGGTACATATAATTCAGGCATAAGGAACGTGATTTTCAGTGTAAGGGCTGTGCCATGGTATGAATGAGTCCCCCAAAAGTATGTGCAGGAAACTCAACCCCAATGCATCAGTGTTGGGAGGTGCAGCCTATGAGAGGTGATTAGGCCATGACAGCACCACTCTTATGAGCAGATTAATGGTGTTATCTAGAGAATGGGTTTGGTTGCAGCAGTGGCTTTCTTACCAAAGGGCTAGTTCACTTCTCTCTCTCTCTCTTTCTTTCTCCCTCCCTCCCTTCCCCTCTCCTTCTCTCATGGGTGATACAGCAAGCAGACCCTCACCTGATGCCAGTCCCTTGATCTTGAACATTTCAGCCTTCATAACTGTGAGCTAATGAATTTCTGTTCACTATAAATTACCCAGTCAGTCACCAGTATTCTGAGAAGCACAAAAATGGACAAAGACCGGCAGATAGGCAAAAAAGGTTTCAAAACCAAAAGAAGAATGAAGAACAATTGTTCCACAAGATGAATGTATTATTCTAAATATTACAATGTGTTAAGTTTTAGAAACTAGTTTGAATATTTTGAGCAATGAAAACATTTTTCATAGAAAGATTTATCAAGAATGAAGATAGATGCCCTTTACCATTTTGCTTCAATATAAAACATTTATTGTAGAAGAACACAATTAAGATGAAGTGGGATGTAATTTTTATTTATGAAAACATATAGAAATTATGGCTGAATATAAATATTTTATTTTTTTAGCTATTATTCATTTCCTAAAGAGAATTAAGAATATAAATATATTTACACCCTTGACTTAAGTGGCAATTTGATGTTTCATTAATAGAAAATTATGTCATAAATTGTTAAACTCTTTTTTAACATGTAAAATATTAAAAAAACTACTTAGGTTTAAAGTTCTTATAAATATTATAGCTAATATGTAATTATGATGTTAAAATCCTATTGAAATTAATACTCTATCAAAACTACTATAAAATGGTCCCCTAAATGATGGGCGGCATATAATAAAATTAAAGTGGATTATTCTTTGGAAAGTATATATATTTAACCATGTAGTCACTCCTGCTAAATAAGATGCTATATATTAAACAATTATTTTTCTAAAAAAAACCCCTGGAAATTCTAATTTATATTAAAATTAATATAAAATTTTTATTTCCCCATATATAAAAGTCATGTTGATATATTCACTTAAAATAATAGCTTGGTCCACTTCTAGAATTACAGAAAGTTGATTTTATAATAACCATTTTAATCTCATCTCACCTTATATTGCCAGACCATTAAAATGTTATTTTTTTCTTTAAAAATTATTTTGAACATATTACATTTTTTTATTTGTGAAACAAGAACATCTTGAGTACCTGGAATACAAAAATTGTTATAGGCAACATTGTTACCTACAAAACTGTGTGTTACCTATCACTTTGTAATATACAAAGTCTTTTTACACATAGCTCATTTAGCATTAATTCATACTTCCTGGCACAGTGTCAAATCTCAATAATATGTTAACGTCATAGGTGCTTATATCTTACAAACTGAAGGAAAATCCATGGATAAAATAGAATACTATCAACACAATCAAACATCAAATTCAAAAGCAAAACTGCCTTACTAGATCTTATTGTTGAAGTATATGGTTCACATACCAGACAATCAAACTAGACTCTACTGAAGTAAGAGGAACAGGATAAATTAATATGTCTATGTTCTATGAAAAAAGTACTATACGTTCAAAAATAATAATGTAAATAAAATAAATAATAAAAAGTTTAAGTTAAGTACGGCCAATTTCATGTTTTTTCTTACTGAAGAGATGGTGGGAAATATTACCCCTGACACTGGGAACTTTTCTTTACCAGTGGATATTATATTTTTCTTATTCTAGTTGGTTTAGCCTATGTTCAAACATCTCATCTCCTTTGCTCATATACCTGTTCAAAATCTTTAAGTACCTGATGTTTTAAACCTCAATTTCCTTGAAAGTTTCTGCTGTCTTTCAACATTCTTAATTTCTGTCTGTTGTTACATTGTGTATACCTACCCTAAACTTCCTTTATATAGATTGGTCATCTTCTTATTTCTTTTATATTTTGACATCATGATGAGATAAGAAAATACCAGGAAACCGTAGGGAAGAATATCTATTCTATAATTCTAAAGACAGAAGAGTTAATATTTGCTTTGAGTGGAGCTGAAAACTTTTCTCTTATGTACTCTATACTGTGAAACTTCCCATGTAATGTTTGGTAGTTTTTTTGCAGCAGGAGCTGTGGCATTGATGCTTAATTACCTTAAGATAAATATCCTGCAATGTTATGTTACTGTGTATTCATTTTCTAAAATACTCAGACAGAGCATACTGGCCGCTACGTGACTTTTTACATCAGGAGTTATTTATTTAATAACAATTAGACATTTTATTTTTATTTAGTTTTATAATCATATTTCTGTGGGGACAAAGATTAAAAGACATAATCAAAGCTGTCTTCTACTGCTTCTCATTTCACTCTTTTTTGTCTTAGAATCATTTCTGTAGTTCCTGGATAATAAATAAATAAGCACATAAAGAAATAATGAACATCTCTTTAAATGTTTATCCCACATGGGAAAAATTTCTCTCAACACAATAGTCAATCCATAGTACAGTGTCTGAATAAAAATGAATAAGTGAATTTGCAGTATAAATGCTATTCTGATTTTATGCTTTCAAATATACATTTTCAGTAATGATGACACTCAAAAAGAAAGACTTCATTGTGCAAAAGGAAGACAATCATAATTTTAAAATGTCAGTTTTATCCTTGTGTAACAATTACTTTCACTGACAGAAAAACTACTTTATAGAACTCTGAAATGTAGTCAACTTATTTTAACTGTTAAGGGAAAAAAAGCCCTTTTAGAAACAGGAGCACCTTTTGTAAAGAAATTTTTTTTTTCTTAAGAACATTTTTATACTTACAATATTATGAAGGGTTTTTAAAGTTGTTTATTTATGCCTTTTAAATCACAAGAAAACAAATTACTTCTACTTGCTTGATTACTCTTTATTGAAGGATTTCTTTAGAATATAGTCTATATAGAAACTTTTCTAAGCATCAATATTTTGTTTGCATGAATATATATGTGTGTGTATACACTCATGTATCTGTTTGCATATTTGTGTATGAACACACTTTGGAAAACACTGAGTTTATGGATATGTAGAACATAAGAATGCAGTGTGCTAATGTGTGCAATTTAACACTTGGATTGATTTTAATAAAAAATAATAAAACATATCAATAAATAAA
>CAUYRH010064681.1:0-40170 GCA_963574655.1 Perodicticus potto | reverse complement strand
GCAGTGTAGAAGTGTTCCCTTTTCTCCATATCCACGCCAACATCTCTGGCTTGGGATTTTGTCATGTGGGCTAATCTTACTGGAGTTAGGTGATATCTCAAAGTAGTTTTAATTTGCATTTCTCTGATGATTAAGGATGGTGAGCATTTTTTCATGTGTCTGTAGGCCGTGCGCCTGTCTTCTTTAGAGAAGTGAACAGTCCTTATGAGATGTTCCCGAAAAAGGATCGGAGACTGAGAAAGATGAGTCTGTGTGTATCTCCAGAGCCACTGTAGCAAATTCTCACAAACAGGGTGCTCCAGAGGCTCCAAGGAAGAAGGTAGACCCAGCTTCACCCCCGGCTTCGGAAAGCCACTGGTGGTCCTCGGCGTGGCTGGGCTGTGGCCATGTCTGTCCCTGCAGTCTCGGCCTCCATCTCCACCCTGCCTTCTCCGAGAGTGTCCCTCTGTCAAAGTTCCCCTCACCAGTGTTGCATTGGGGTTCCCCCAACCAGGCCAACCTGGCCTTAACTAATTATTATTTTTTTA
The DNA here is from genome assembly GCA_963574655.1 of Perodicticus potto. Classification (NCBI taxonomy): domain Eukaryota; kingdom Metazoa; phylum Chordata; class Mammalia; order Primates; family Lorisidae; genus Perodicticus; species Perodicticus potto. Next base: position 39,643 of record CAUYRH010064681.1, on the reverse strand, counting down.
ATTCTTAAAGTATTTTATCTTATTTCAGATTAATATGAGGGTACAAATGTTTAGGTTACATTGTTTTCCACTCTAAGGTAAAGTTCGAGTAGTAGTTGAGCCCTCCACCAGGGGCGTGCTGAACACTCTCACTTTGTGAACATTAGGTGAGCTCCCACCAATCGCCTTGCGCCCTCCCCTTCCCCTCTCTAGACTATACCTGTGTGGTATGCCTCTTGTGGATGTGTAGTTGTTTATACATTGGTTCCTATTAGTATTGAGCAAGTTGGGTACTTGCTTTTCCATTGCTGTTAAACTTTACTAAGAAGAATGTGTTTCAGCTCCATCCAAGTTAACACAAAAGATGCAAAGTTTTCATCGTTTCTCATGGCTGAATTGTACTCCCTGGTATACGTATGCCACAGTTTGTTAATCCATTCATGTGGAGAGAAGGGAACACTTTTGCATTGCTGCTGGGATTGCTGCTGGGATTGCATTGCTGCTGGGATATCTCTATGGCCTTAATTTTGACAGCACAGACCCTAATTGCAAATAAGGCCCCTGTGCTGAGGTTCTGAACAGGCGTAAGTTTTGGAGAATGGGGAAGGGGCCATTCCTGAGACACATCCGTTGTGTTGTCACCTGCTGGGCTCTCTCACTCAGTGGGACATTCAGAGCTGCCTGCAATGGGAGCAGGTAAGTCCTGTGTGCACATTCAGCAAAGCCTCCAAATCATTTAATAACTAAAGCTATTGCTGTTTTCATAAGGTGTTGCATGCTGTTAGAGTAATTCATACCAACCGCACCACTCGGAATTATTATAGTTGCAGTGACTATTATTATGGTCATCTAGACAATGAGTTAATGCTTTCTTGAGACACTCACCTTTGCCCCCAGGTGTTGGGTGGTGAGCAGCGCATGTGACGTGATGTAAGAGCTGCTCGGATGATATGAGGGCCTGGGTGCTGTGGGTGGACCCTATTTGGAAATAGATTCTGTGCAGATGTAATTAAGATTGGAGTAGGGTGGTTTCTAATGCAATAGCTGGTGTCCTTGTGAGAGGAAGGGCACAGAGGCACATAGGGGAGGGTCTTGTGAAAACAAAGGCAGAGATTGGAGGGACTAGGCCACAAGCCAAGAGTTGTCAGCCACAGCTACAAGCTTAGAAAGAACCCTCCCCTAAAGCCCGCAGGGGGTGAGAAGGGGGGCACTGCCCTGCCGACATCTTCGGTCCAGACTTCTGACCTCCAGAACCGTGGGAGAAGGAATTTGTGCTGCCATCATTTGTCACAGGGGCCATGGGACACGAATGCACAGAGGCAGGAGGGCAGGTGGCCACAGGCCTGCAGGTGTGGGGAGGAGATAGGAGCCCTGCTTTGTAGAGATGGGCTCACAGAGAGCCTTCTGAACTCCGGATGCTCCGTGAGACCAAAGTGGGTGCTGGACTTTGGGAGGCGGTTGCCTTGGGAACAAGGTTGGGTGTGAGAATCCAGAAGGCACGGGAGGTCAGAGCCAATGGTACCAGCTGATGAAATGGGGCCTCATACCAGGGCAAGGAGTGAGCTCGTGATGGGTGCTGGCAGAAAGGTGTCCTGAGCCAACATGTTGGCTTAGACTTTCCACCTTCGATCTCACTGAGAAAAGAGTGACAGGTGCCACCACTCATGGCAGGTGGTCCCTGGGCACAGCTGAGCCCACCAGCAGGGACCCCTGAGGGTTACGGGGGGCCTGCTGGAAACTCACACCAAGCCTTACATCGCTGTGGTTAAATGACTCGGCCTCTAAATTAACCCAGTCGTGTCCACTGCAAGAAATTCTTCACAGACATTGTATTGGGATTGCGCCTGGTCACCCTAATTGAAGTTTAATTCACCAGGAAGTGAGAATTCCAGCTACGGGGACCATCACATCACAAGCAAGCACCAGTTGGTGGCAGCGAGTCCTAATTGCAGGCAAAATATTAGAGAAAGTAAATACACTTTCTTTTTCTTTTTGTTTTCTTTTTTTTTTTGCCCTATACTAGCCTAAAAGAAGCACCATTTAAAAAGAAAAAGAAAAATGAAGGAAAGGAAAAGAAGAAAAACTGCTAAAGTCTCAGTGCCCAAAGATAATTGATACTAACTTTTTGGGCATCTAACACTGTCCATTTACATACACACACACACTAGATATATGTATATATATGAAGAGTGCATAAAATTATATTTACAAACAAGCAGTAGGAATATATGGGAGGTCTATCTTGCTACCCGCTGTCTGAAATTTAATAGTTGCCCGGAATAACTTCCCTTAGTTCTAACTACACATGTACATTACAATCTGCTAACATTTGGCTGGTTGCATGTTCTGTGAGGGCAGGGCTGACGTCTGCCTTTTCATTCCTGGATCTCTAGTCCTAGCAAATAATCGAGCACACAGCAATTATTTATTGGCAACGCCATATTCCAGAGTCTGAACCCACTCATGTATTTAGCCAGCCAGTAGAAAGACACCGACAGGTACCTTTTTGGACTTACCTGTGTATTGATGGGACTGTCAGGTCAAAGGTGTTTGATTTTCCCAGGGCACATTTTACTTCATTGCCACTTAACTGAAATACTAAGTACCCCAGTACCAGGGACATGGAATTCTGTGTCCCCCACAATCCTAACCATAACCAGGGCGTGACTGTCATTTTAAAGCCTTGCAAATGGGACGATTAAGACTTCAGAAGCATAAATCCTGACAAGTGTGATAACCAAGACATCACTCCCACCTTCAGCTTACTTTAAGTCACCTGCAGGAAACCACTGCCTGAAAGTATTAAGGAGAAAACTGCAGAGATAAACAATTCATAAGTTTCAAACCGCGTGCTCTTCTGTGTGGCAGGATGAAATCTCTCCCCACCCTGGTCTGTCCTGCCTGAGACAGGGACCTTTCCTTTGCTCAGTGCATGCAAACCGTGGTTGCTCCTGCGGGCTAGTAACTCAGCACCCGTGGAGGGGAGCGGACCCCCTGTCCACTATTGCAACACTTGTATTCAAGCGACCTACACTGTGCGTAATAATAGCCCCACCGTGCAACAGCTGTGATGCTGGTGCGTCGTTGTGATTGTTCTATCTTATCAGTTTCCTGTCAGTCTCTTGTTTCCTCTTTGCCATGTCTGTCTAGGAAAAATCCTTGCATATATAGAGTTGAGGAGTCTGCAGTTTTTTATATCCCCCTGGAGTCTTACCATGCTTTCTCCCACCCCCGCGGGTAATTTGGCACTGCTGTGTACTTTGTGGCAGCATTTTGCACTTCTGTTGCTATCGGAGATTGAATGTTGCGATATGGGGACTGCCTTTTAAAGCTTTCTTTTTTTGTGAGCCAGAGTCTCACTTTGTCACTCAGGCTAGAGTGCTGTGGCATTATAGCTCACAGTAACCTCAAACTTTTGGGCTCAAGCAATTCTCTGGCCCCAGCCTCCCAAGTAGCTGGGACTACAGGTGTCTACCACAACACCTGACTAATTTTAGAGATGGCTCTCACTCTTGCTCAGGCTGGTCTCGAACTCCTGAACTCAGGCTATCTACCTGCCTCAGCCTCCCAGAGGGCTGGGATTATAGATATGAGCCAGCATGCCTGACCTTTAAAGCTTTCATTTTTAGAGACCCACACTGCAAAACTAAAGCCCATGCCAGGGACTTTTGCCTGGTCCCAAACCCGTGATTGCATTTATTGTAGAAGGGGCTGCTATTCATTCAGGGTCACCAGCGGCTTCCACTTCACATCTCGACGTGCTCTGAACCCAACTCTTTGACGCTGGAGATTCTCCGGGCCTGTCTGACATTGCGGTAAAGATGAAGTTCTCAAGTTTGTACAAAGAACACCTTTGTGGTGTAGTGCCACCCCCCAAGGAGGTGTGCAGTTCACTCTGAAGAGGGTAAGACCATTTCTCCTGTTTCAATAGCCAGGGGTTAGCAAAAACATTGACATTAACCCTGCCCAATCTTTGAGAATTTTTCTTTTTGTGTGAATTTTTCTTTTTTCTTTTTGTGTTTCCCATTGAACTCAGCCCTCCCTTTGGGGGGATGAGGAGAGGTATTTGCTAACAGACTTCTCCCTTGCTCAAAGGGAGTGACATGTCCGGAAGCATCCCAAAGTCAAGCCATTCTGACCCAATGACATTTCGATGAGTTAAGTCTAAACGAATCAGACACATGCGAATTCAATTTACTTCTCAACACATGGGCTAAAAAGGGCTCGGGCAATAAAAGGAAAAAAAACAGCTTTTTTGGGGTGTGTGTGTGTGTGTGTGTATGTACCTAAGTAAACACTTAAGAAATACTTGGAGATGTTTTTGATAAACATGAGAGGCCTCTGGGTGCTCCAGGCTTGAAAATAAAGCAGGTGTTGCCCCCTTGGCCCCTGGGGAGCAGCAATCCTTGTCTCTTAAATGTTTTGATGTTGTTTGGAAGGAGGTTTGTATTTAGGGTCCTTGGCGACACTGGTGGGGAATAGGGCAGAGTGCCGGGATTTGCAAAGGAAGCTCTGTGTAGCCCGGGGTGGTTCCAGTGGTAATGTCCACCTGCGGGAAGAAGACTCAGCTTCCCACCGGCCTGAGTGTGCACAGACTGGTCTCTGGGCAGTGAGGCACACTGGCTTGGACATCGGCTGCTGTGCCTGGGCAGGACACCCACCTGTCTCCTTATTTTTAGGGGTCAAGACATTAGTGCGCATGAGGCGTTCAGGCTGCCTTTGGGTTGCCTGCGTTGCACCGGCTAATTGACTTTGATGAAATGTTCACCTCACCTAAATCAAGTGCAGGGACCTCGGCTGGAGGGAGTAGTCTGAGGTCTTAGAGGTCTTATGGTCTTAAATCCATATTTATTTCTGCCTTTTTATCCCTTGGGTAGGGTGTGTGAGAGAGGGTCGGGGGTGAACACTGGCTACAGCCTGGTGGATGGAAGCATGAGAAGCCTTCATAAAAAAGTGAGACGTGTAACCAATTATGTAAACATGTCATCTTTGCTTTTGTCCGTGAGAATTACAGGGAGGACGATTTCCCTTCTTTGGCGTCTGTCTCTGCAGGCAGGCATGGGAGGGTGGGGGGGCCGCTGTCGCAGGACCTGGCGGGTCTGTCTGAGAAGTGATTAGATGCCACGCGCGCCGAGGGTGGGGTGAGCCTCTCTCCCGGGGTCCCTAATCACACTTGGCATCTGCTGTCAGGAAGACGGCTTTGGAGCCAAGTGGTGGATCATTACGGATGAAGCAGCAAATGACGTGGACAAATAGGGTCTTAATCTCCCAAGAAAGGGGCCATCACCGGCTGGCCTGGGAGGCCCAGGGTCCCGGAGCAGCAGTGCTGGCTGGGCCGTCTGCATCCCATTTGCCGTGCTAGCTCCTGCGTCCAGGACCCAGAGAAAAGGCCGTGAGTGTCTCCAACTCTGCTGGAAAGAGAAAGTCCCAAGCAGACAGTGACTGTGGTTAACAGACACCACCAGGAATGTAAAATGAGACCACTAGCCCCTGTTTCCTGGTGCTCATCCATTTCAACAGAGGTTTTGTATCTAGGAAGTTAAAGTCAACCTTTTTCGTGAATGGTTAGCAAAGAGGTAAGCTTGCTCCCGAAGGGTCTGGACTTTGCTCTTGTCTTTTGGGAGGTTCCCTCTGATTCCTTAGGATGCCTTGGGCTTGCCAAAAGTGCCTTCATTTGGAAAAGAGAGTGACCTAGGTCACCCTGGGCAGTCTGATGATGTGATTTGAGGGAAGTCTGGCGGGAATTAGCCATGCCGGGACTAATGTGGTTGAGGGTGGGGACTTTGAGTTGTGAGGTATCCATTGACCTAGTCACTCAGGTGGGTCACGTGGGTATCTATCACTAATCAATCAGCCACGATGGCGTGATGAAGCCCCCAGGAGGACCCCGAGCAGTGGGGTTTGGGTGGGCTTCCCGGTTGGCAACCATCCACTACGTTGTCACTCATCTGTGCTAGACAGTGACACTGTCCACAGCTCTGTGGGGAGGACAAAGCCAGAACTTCCACGTGCGCTACTTTCCTCTGGATCCCACCCTACACACCTCATCTGTGGTCTGGTTTTAATCCGTGCCCTTTCCCTGTAATAACCTGCAGTCGGGCACACAACAGCTTTCAGTGAGTTCTTCACGCTTTGGGCTGCTTTTGGCAACTCCTGGAACTTGACGTTGGTGTCAGAAAGGAGGGTGGTCTCAGGGAGGGTGCTGCCCCCGACTCTGGGGTCAGCTGAACAAAATCCCTCTTTACTGCAGGTGAGTAAGGAGGGCCACGGGGTCAGCTAACCCTCCCTTCCCAACAGAAACCTTGCTGCCTCACTGGGTTCTGCGTTTGGCCCTACGCGGCCACAAAGGAGACTCGGTTTATCTGTCAAGCAGGTGGTGGGGGTTGAAAGGCAGCCCCCCCGCCAGCCTCCCCTTGTCTCTTCTCAACTCCCTGGGTCGTGCGGGGCAGGATTTCTTTCCGTGTGATGACGGAATAACACGTTGTTTGGTGAGGATCCAATCTATTGATTCTTTGACGGACACTGGGGTGACTTGGGTCAAGTTTACGACCCCCGTACCCTCCATCACTATTTCTTGTGCTCAGTTGTTGCTCAATAAATGCTTGATGGGTCAAACTGAATTTGCTCTAGGGACAAATTTTCATCCACTTTCTGAGTGTATCAGATAATTTATTTTAGTACCAATTAATACAGAGGATACACAGTTCCAGATAGGAAAAAAAAAACATTAAAATTGTGATATTCTAGTCACATGTCACTGAGATACAAGACACAGTATACAAGCCAACAAATGTTGTTGGTATATATTAAGTATTACAATTTTAATACAGGTCTTTTTTCCTTTCTTAAAATGCATGCTTGGCATTTCTACCAACATTTTTGTATCAATAAGCTTTCCCCTCCTTTCTTCCTGCCTTTCTGTCAACACTTGGCATCACTTCTGTAATCCCTGGGAAACTCCATTCCTGGAAATAAACCAGAAGAAACCTCCCTCTTCTCAGGCTTCCAAGAACATCTCTCATGACAGGTTTAGTTCGTGCTTTTATTACCAATCATTATTTTTTGCATGTGTTATTTTCCTGAGGTTGTAAACTCCTAAAGGGTTTGGTGTGTGTCGCCTTTATCGAAGTGCCCCTCAGGAGGCTGAGATATGTTCCCTCCCCCCAATTGTTATGTGCAGACCGATGACGGGTTGGCACCACGCTCCACCTCAAGGTGCAATGCAGAAACCTTCAGATATATGCCCCCGAGAGAGACAGTGTTTAGGGGGAACTGGGAAATTTTACTTCACTTGTGAGTTTGGGGATCTTTGAAATTCAGAAGCAAGCTGCCTCTGAAAAGTAATCCTATGTGGCCTGTTTTTGAAGATCCTTTAATATAGGATCTTTTAGGACTTTAAAATAAAGCAGGTCCTATAAAATAAATAGCTCTATTCAGCATTATTCACAGAGCCAAAAACGTGGAAGCCACCCAAATTTCCATCCACAGATAAATGGATAAAGAAAACATGGTCCACCCAAATGATGGAATATTATTCAGCCATTAAAAGGGAATGGGGCTCTGACACCTGGTGTCACAGGGATGAACCTTGGGAACATTATTTGCAGTGAAATAAACCAGTCACAAAAGGTCAAATACGGTGCTATTATTCTTAGATGAGTTCCCTAGAGGTGTCAAATCTACAGAGTCAGAAAGCAGGGTGATGGATCAGCTGGGGCTGGGGAGGGGCTGGAGAGGGGCTGGGGAGTTAGTGTTTCATGGAGACAGAGCTTCAGCGAGAAGATGAAAAGAATTCTGGAGATGACAGTGATGATGGCTGCAGAGCCACACGAGTGCACTTAAATACCACTGAACTGGGCACTTTAAAAGGGTTAAGATAATAATTTTTTTTTTTTTGAGACAGAGCCTCAAGCTGTCACCCTGGAGAGAGTGCTGTGGCATCACAGCAACCTCCAATTCTTGGGCTCAAGCAAGTCTCCTGCTTCTGCCTCCCAAGCAGCTGGGACTACAGGCGCCCGCCACAACGCCTGGCCATTTTTTGGTTGCAGCCGTCATTGTTGTTTGGTGGGCCCAGGCTGGATTCGAACCTGCCAGCTCAGGTGTACGTGGCTGGCGCCTTAGCCCATTGAGCCACAGGTGCCGAGCCTAAGATAATATATTTCATCTTATGTGTGTCTCCCTGCAAATTTAAAAAATGAAAAATACTATTAAAACAGAAAGAGGCAAATCAGGCCCTGCCTCCTCAGATTCTCTGCTGCACATCCCTGGCTCTGAAACCGTGGCCCAGAGCTTGCTCACACAGCAGATGGGAGCTTCTCCCCTCGTTGCTGCAGTCCCCCCAGATGAGTGAGTTAATTAGGCTGCTTCTGCTATGTCCAAGCTTATTTTCTGCTTACATCGAGCTTTCTCTGCCTGCACCAGCTGATTAGTTTCCTGAACAAATTTCATCCATTCCCTATTTATTTCCTCAGGCAAAGAAAATATAAGGTTTTTAAAAGATAATACCTAACCTACTTATAAGGATAAATAAGGCAAAGAGAGTTTTCTCCTGTTTAAAAATTCCCTATATGACAAAACACACACTCAAACTTTGTGTGATTTAAAAGTAGACTGCCCTGTGTCTCCGTAAACAAGAGCACGTGGAGTCGCGAGATGACACTGAGAAATTTGAGGACTCCCAGCCTTCTCAAAACCAATTAGGTATCATCTATGCATGTATACACCATGATGCAATTTTTCTTACATGACTGCCCATTCATCCACCCATCTATTACTTCATCTGTTCATTCTTCCATGCATCCAACCACACATCCATCCATTCATCCATCATCCACCCACCCATCTATCCATCCCCCATCTATTCTTCAATCCATACACCTGTCTGTTCATCCATCCATCCATTTGCCCATACTTTCACTCATGCATCCACTCTCCCATTCACCTTCCCATTCACCCTCCCACCTATCCTTCCATCCATCCATCCATCCTTTGATTTATCCTTAAATCTGTTCATTCATCTTTCAATCCTTTCATCTACCCATCATCCATCCATCCATCCACCCAACCATCTATCCATTCATTCATTCATCCAGCCATCTACCCTCCCATCCATCCACCCATCCTCTCATCCACCCATGCATCCATTCATCCTTCCATCCATCCATCCATCCATCCATCCTTTCATTCATCCATATATCTGCTCATTCTTCTTTCAACCCATCCACCCAACCACCTACCCATTCATTCACTCATCCATCCACCCATTCATCCTCCCATCCACCCATGTATCCATCCATCCACTGTCCCATCCATCCATCCATCTGTCCGTCCGTCCATCCGTCCGTCCATCCATCCGTCCATCCATCCACCCATCCACTCATCCATTCACCCACTTATCCACCCTCCCATTCACCCTCCCATCCATCCATCCTTTGATTCATCCATGTGTCTGTTCATTCATCTTTCAATCCATTCATCTACCCATCCATCCACCCAGCCACCTATCCATCCATTCAATAATTCATTCAATCAATCAATCAATCATTCATCCATCCATCCATACATCCATCCACCCACCTGTGTATCTATCCATCCATCCATCTATCCACCCACCCATCCACTCATCCATTCACCCATCCATCCGTCCATCCATCCACCCATCTGCTCATCCATTCACCCATTTATCCACCCTCCCATTCGCCCTCCTATCCATCCATCCATCCTTTGATTCATCCATCAATCTGTTCATTCATCTTTTAATCCATTCATCTACCCATCCATCCACCCAGCCACCTATCCATCCATTCAGTAATTCATTCATTCATTCAATCAATCATTCATTCATTCATCCATCCATCCATCCATTTATCCATCCATCCATCCATCCACCCACCCACCCGTGTATCTATCCATCCATCCATCTATCCACCCGCCCATCCGCTCATCCATTCACCCACCCATCCACCCTCCCATTCACTCTCCCATCCATCAATCCCCCCATCTCATCCATCAATCCACCCGTCTACCTATCCATCCTCCCATCTATCTATCCATCCATTCACCCACTCATCCATTCACCCACCCATCCACTCTCCCATCCATCAATCCTCCCTTCTCACCTATCGATCCACCTATCTATCCATCCAACCTCCCATCTATCCATCCATCCACCCACCCACCCACCCGTACACCTACCCATCCATCTAGCCACCTCCATAAGTTGACTGTCTCTTTCTCCTTTAAAATCTCTTGAAATAAAAGATCAATATCCAGGGACACAAATATTCAATCTTGTCATCTGTTCACAAGGTGCCTCCAAAATCTTGCATTTTCACTTTTTCTTTTCTATGTGTGTATTTTCATAGCGTACACCCACCCTTCTCTCTACTGTCCACTCAGAACTATTTAATACATGGGACCAGTGCCCTTGCCAGGGAGTTTTGTTAAGAAATGCCTCATATTCTGACTGGCACTTCTTGGTGAACCTTGAATCTTTATTGCTCTGTGATGCCAGTCATCGCACATGGCAAGCCCATGTGCCTTTTGTTTGTCGAACACCTGTGCACACCCATATATAACAGGAAAATGTCTAAGGAAATGTGGAAATCATGTGGATTTGCGCATAGCTAGCCCTCTCCAGAGCCATCACAACGTGTGTCTTACTCTCCATGTGTGACACAGAGGCTGACATCATGGGGCTTTACTACGTGGATTTGATGAATCAGGTTTCACTGCAATGTTCTCTCCATGAAACATGTAGAGGGGTCCCTATGGCCACACTAGGTTGCAGATGAGAGACGATTATGACATACTGTGTTGTACCCAGTGATGGTTCAACTACACATGCATGCTGTATTTGAGTTCTCTCAACTCAGGGGTTTTACCAGATCACCAGTACATATTGTCAAGGGTTGCTTAGCAATGCAAGTGCATTCTAAGAGAGGCATCGTTGGGTGGTTACGTCCTTGTGTGAATATCAGAGTGCTTTTCATAGACCTGGATGGTGCAGCCTCGTACACACTGGGACTGTGTGGTGTAGCCTGCCACTCTCAGACTGCAAACCAATGACTGTGCTAAGTTCTGGAGGCAGGTGTTACATGATGGTAAATGTTCCTGTTTACAAACATATCCAGACGTAGAACTCGTAATGCATTGTGCTGTGATGTATGGAGGCTACTAGGTGGTACGAATGTTCAGCTCCAGCACAATTGAATGGGACCACTGTCCTATATGCATTCTGTGGTTAACAAAAATGTCATTAAGAGGCACACTATTGTGTAGATTTTTTTTTTTTTTTAAAGGTTTATTCACTTCATAGCTCTTTCTATTGGTGACCTTGGGTTTTCCTGTAACTTCCTTCTTTCCTTGGTGTGCATTCAGGGAAGAGCTATCTTTCTATTCTTCTAAACCAACTAGTTAGATTTCTACTATTCCCAGAAGACACAGAGATAAGGGAAGACTGTGACATGGGGCAGAAGCAGTGGCCCCCAACAGAGCCAGTGGGAGTGGAAGTGCCTGGAGGACGTGGTCACAGGGTGGGGGGGGGGTGTCAGCTGCTTGGGCTCCCCTGAGCCTGGGATGAGCTGACCACCTGCCTGCCCACATCTTCCCTCTGCCTAAACCTGCAATTCATGGTTTGTATCCTAGAGGATGAGGATGATCTTAGCTAATGAGGGGTGTGATGCAGGTGATGTGTGAAAGCCTGACTTTACGAAAGAAACTCCCAGTGAGGTTATGATGCTCGGCTGATCTGCAAGGTTCGTGTTTGAGGCAGTTCCCTCTCTCTGTCCTGCCTTGGGGTCAGGGTTAGCCTATGAAGGCTCCAGGAAAAGATGGTCACGGGGAAGCTGTGGGTTTGAGCCCCCTCTCCATTGACCCGGCGTTCCCAGGGGTTCACTGGGAGCTGCAGGTGCACAGCCCCTCACAGCCAGGCAGGAGCTCGCATGCTGCCCTGGACACATCCACACAGCCTTCCCCCGTCCGTCTGCAGACCTGCACTCTCACACACAAATGTGCACACATATAGACACACAGACACACAAAACCACACAAACACACAAAACCGCACACAAACACATACACACAGAGAAAATATTGGAAATTATTTATGTAGAATATATGGGAAATTGAAATTAGGTATCACAATCTAAAATCCAAATGCCAAGGGCTGGCACAGAGAGTAACAGCAACGTTACTTTGCACCGTGTACAACAGAACCTCCACAGCCGGCCACCTCCCTGCACTGCCCAGCTCCTTACGTTGACCCGATTTCCACGGAGGGGACACGCCCCACATGTACGTGTCAGCACAGCAGGCCTAGTTCCTCGTGTTGACCACCTCCGCATGTTGACTAGGTTGTGACAGTCCCTTGGGTGGTCACCTTACAGACGTCCCACTGTCAATGTTGGCCTCTAACAATGTGCTTCTCAAGATGTCTCTAACTGCTCTGAAGGAAGGAATGAGTGTGGATTTGCACACGTGTGTGTCTTTACATGCATGTACCTCTGTGCACACATTTACACATGTGAACGGGCCCCTCTCTGTGATGCACACATCTGTACAGGTGTCTGTGTGCCATGTGTATGCATCTGTGGATCCCCTCTCCCCTCTTTATCTAATTCCTGTACGCACGGTCACTTCAGGGTGCAAGAGTCCACCTTGGAAGAGGACTGGTGAGCCCGTGAGCTCATCCAGAGAGCAGCTCATTGACCCTGAGCTCAGCGCCTGCAGGTGGGTTGTGAGTGTACCATGTTGGGTAGACGAGAAGAAGCCTCAGACACCAGACAGGACACCTTGATGCACAGGCCCCCGGTCTTGCAGCGAGGGTTGGTTAGTTCCGATATGTGGGTGAGAACTCGGGGCAGAGAGCTCCAAGAAGGGACGAGGAGACCCCAGCTCACATGTAGACCCCGAATCCACCAATGTGGAGCCCACCTTTATTAAAGTGCGTATACATTTTGCAGCACCCTCTGTATACAGACACACACCCTCTGGGTTCTGTTTTGTAGAGAACCTTGGTGAATCCATCCCCTTTCTACACAGCTTAGCTACGATACATTGGCTCACAAATGGGAAAGTCAAAAGAGCAGCCTCACATCTACTACCAAATGACAAATTCTCAACTTGGGGAACCTGACCCCAACTTTGGATCTCTCACAAACGCTGCTCGCCACAGTTTCAGGGTGTTGTCTTTGGCTGACACCACTCAGATGCCTCACAGATCTGCAGGTGTCGATGGTACTGAGGTCACCATCACAGCCACTGCCCCATGAGCCCATGCTGGGTCCTGCCTACAGACCCAGGTGTGGGACAGGCCCTCAGACACCTTCTTGGTGCAGGAAGACCGAGCTGCTTCTCCACGGGTGTTATGCATATTGCCTATTGCCTATCCTCATATAGTTTAGCCCCTTCAGATTCAGTCCTGGTTTCTGAGCTGACCACAGTGAGGTCTTATCTGCAGCCACATCCTCAGCTCTCCAGCCATCACTGGACTTGCAATTCTGTTGTGCAGTTTTAATGCAGATGTTCTGGAGTGCACGGTGACAGGACCTCTTGAGGCTCTGTGTTTGCATCTACAACCACGATCAGAGTACGGTGCTCAAGTGACCTCACAGGTAGGGATTTTAGGACACTAGTTTTTCCTCTTACCTCCCCCCCCAAATTTGCATTCTGCTGAGCACAAAATGGTGCATTTGGTTGGCAAAAGCCAGGAATAATTGGGGGTTGCCTCCTTCTCGCATTTAGAACCCCCACTTTCCTCTTCATGAGCCGTGGACACCTAAGCAGGAGACAGACCCCAAGTACAAAAAAAAAAACAAAAAAGGCCAGTTTTATTCCCCCCCAATAACCTTGTTAGTAGCCACCCGGCCTTGAAGTTGCCTTGGGCCAAAAGTTATGTCTCTCATTAATATACATCAGCCTTCCCCATTTTTTCCAACCCTTTTGTTCCTGCACGCAGTCCTTACCAATGTAAAGAACAATTGTCACTTCTTGTTACGAGGACTAAATGTACGAGAATTGATGGGGCTTTCTACCTAATGCTGTTATCCGAACCGGGTTTGTTTATTTAATGAACAAAATGTCACATCAAATTTCTCTTCACCTGATGTCTGAACCCCTGGCAGCTGCTGGTGGCAGGTTTCCCAAAACAGAGAGGCGGGATGGGGGTGGGAGGGTGTCGGATTAACTAATTTAATTTGCATGTTATTCTAAAGTTAAACCAAAAGGCACGTACCTCCTCTGACTGAGAAAATTCTCTTATTTTTTCTTTTTTAAACAGATGTTCAGAGTGCCATTGTGTGCTGGGATTCGAGGCTCTGGGTGGCGAGCAGGGCCCACGCCGACCCCGGCTCCTTCAGCATCCAGAGACTGGAGGCCATTTAGATGCGAGACTTAAGGCAGGTTGTGAGACGTGAGCTTCGTGAACGAGATACATAATCGCCCTGGGAGCATATCAGACTGAGGGGGCAGCGGGCGCTTTCGCTTCTCATGCTTTGCCAATTTCAGGGACGAGCATGGTGGCCAGGTCAGATGCTTGCTTTGCAGAAGTGACAAGTTGTCACTTGCAGACTGTCCACTAGAAGCCACTTCATAATTGCAAAGTGTCCACGTGTTTCAAGTCCCTGACGGCAGGATTGCCACATGTATGTCCAGGGCTGGGCTGTGTGGGCCCAGGCAGAGGAGCTCATGCATGTTGGATGTGGGGTGCTGCCTCCCGCCGAGGTTTGACTATCCAGGACAAAAAACACCAGCCTCTTACCCTTGGACCTGCCACCTTGGGTCTGGCCCAGAGACCAGGTGGATGGAGAATCCCCTGCCCTGGGCTTCTTCAAAGGCAGGGAGGAGGCTTCCTTGGCCGGCCACTGTTGATGGTTTGAGTGAGCCGTGCCCGAGACCACAGCTGACGTTCACAGGCTGCAGAGGCAACACGATCCGAGTGCATAAGACATGACAGCCGGGGCTCTGAAGCGCTTGGTAGAAGACCCAGTTGTGAGAATGTCTGGCAATTAAAAATAATTGGGAAGCCGGTTTCACTGAGCTCTTCCAAGAATGCCAGCTACCATATAACGATGTTTCATTACACATGCCGAGCGCTGCAGTCTCCGTATGGCACTGACAATTAAAGAGCGTCGTAAAGGGGCAGAAAAGAGAAACATTAAAAATACCCCGGCTAAGATTAGCATTGCATTTAACGGCCACTTCATTAGCTAATTGATTTCTTCTTAGTTACAGGGGGGGAAGCTCGGGCAGGGCTCTGCACACGTAATTAGCAGCATTTACACAATTAGCGGGTTGCTCATTTTGCAGCTAAACATTCTTGGAATCGACCGCGGGCGGCTGTGTTGCTCAGGGCCATTTGACTCACTTTATTTTATTTTTCTTGCTAATATTGGCTTAACCTTCAAATCAAAAATTCTCTCCCCCAGGGCCTAGCCAGATTTAATCACAATGTTAAACGCACAGAAATGGGCTACGTCACCTGGGTCTCAGCTGGGAGGGGGTGCTTCCTTCTGCCCCTTTGCTCTCAACTACTTTCATGGAAGCCCAACACACTTCCCCGCCGGAAACCGTCTCCGGATGCATCGTTTTCACCACACATTGAATTGTTATGATCCTGTTTTGCAACTGGGAGACAAACATGTCGGTTTGACTACATAGCATCTTGTCAGTGGCTGTTGGGGTCTGAGATTTGGGGTTGGGGGGCAGGGATGTATTTGGTAAGGGGCTGGCCATGGACAAGCTGCTGGGACCTCAGCTACCTGCTTCCTGTGTGCACCTGACGATGTTTTTAAAAGAGTGCCGTGGCTCACCCAGGTGGACCTTGAATTTTAGGGGAGGCCCTGGGAGCACCGAAGGTCATCTCTGATTCAAAGATTGTAAGATTGTCTTTTTTATTTGTTTGAGACAGGGTCTCATCTCAGTCTCTCACCACAGCTAGAGTGCAGTGGCATCATCACAGCTCACAGAAGCCTCAAACTCCTAGACCAGTGGTTCTCAACCTTCCTAATGCTGTGGCCCTTTAGTATAGTTCCTGTGGGTCGTGACCCACAGGTTGAGAACTGCTGCTCCTAGGCGCAAGTGATCCTTCTGCCTCAGCCTCCCAGAGTGCTGGGATAACAGGTGTGCAGCATCAGACCTGGCTAATTTCTCAACTTTTTTGTTTAGAGATGGGGTCTTACTGTGTTGCCCAGTCTGCTCTCAAACTCCAGGGCTCAAGTGCTCCTGAGTAGCTGGGACTATAGGTACTTGTCACAATGCCCAGCTAGTTTTTATATTTTTAGTAGAGATGGGTTCTTACTTTTGCTCAGGCTGCTCTTGAACTTCTGAGCTCAAGGGTCTGGGTCTCGTCTGGGTCTCCCAGAGTGCTAGGGTTACAAGAGTGAGACACCATGCCTGGCCCAATGTTGCCTTTTATTGTCTTACATTTCACAGGGAGTCTTTAGACAAGGGCACCACTTTGATGGGAAGATGTGACCCAGGATGTTTCATGCATGGATGATGCCGGAGTGGAAATGTTTATGTTACAAGATATTCAGGGCCAGTCCATGTTGATGTTTGTTGTCTCCTGTTGTGAGTTGAGTTGTGTTCACCCCCACCCAAAACTGATATATTGAAGACTTAACCTCCAGTATTTCAGAATGGGGCTGTGTTTGGAGACTGAATCTTTCTTTCTTTCTTTCTTTCTTTCTTTCTTTCTTTCTTTCTTTCTTTCTTTCTTTCTTTCTTTCTTTCTTTCTTTCTTTCTTTCTTTCTTCTTTTTCTCTCTCTTTCTTTCTCCTTCTTTCCTTCTTTTCTTTCTCTCTATCTCTTTCTTTCTTTCCTTCCTTCTTTCCTTCTTTCTTTTCTTTCTTTTCTCTCTTTCTCTCTTTCTTTCTTTTCTCTCTTATGGCATCTCACTCTGTTGCCCAGCATCATCATAGCTCACAGCAACCTCAAACTCCTGGGCTCAAGCCATCCCCTTACTTCAGCCTCCTGAGTAGCTGGGACTATTGGCACTTGCCAGAACATCCAGCTAGTGTTTCTATTTTGAGTAGAGGTGGGGTCTCCCTCTTGCTCAGATTGGTCTGGAACTTTTGAGCTTAAGGAATCCACCCACCTCAGCCTCCCAGAGTGCTAACAGAGATTACAGGTGTGAGTCACCACACCCGGCTTGGAGATTATTTACAGAGATAATTAAGGTAAAATGAGGCCACTAGTGTGGGTCCCAATCCAGTAGGGCAGGTGTTATTCATCACGTATATTGCCCCTGTGACCACCACCAGTTTTCTGGTGGTGGTCATCATTCACAAAGTCAGCATGTGCTGTGGTCTGGATATCTTTGTCCCCTCTATATCCCTATTTGAAACTCTCACCCACAAGGTGATGGTATGAGGAGGTGGGGCCTTTGGGTGGTGACGAGGTCCTGAGGTGGGGCCTCATGGATGGGGTCAGTGTCTCCTTATAAAGGGACCCCAGAGAGCTCTTTACCCCTCCCACCATGTGAGGACACAGAGAAAAGGTGTCATCTATGAACCAGGAGCTGAGTCCCCACCACTTACAGCACCTGCCACGCTGGGATCTTCACCCTCCAGAGCTGTGAGCAAGAAATGTCTATTGTTTGCAAGCCTCAGTGTCCTTATAAAAGGGACCCCAGAGAGCCCCTTGCCCTTTCCACTATGTGAGGACACAGTGAGAAGGCGCCATCTATGAACCAGGAGCTGAGTTCCCACCACTCACAGCATCTGCCACGCTGGGATCTTCAATAAATGTCTGTTGTTTATAAGCCTCAGTGTCCTTATAAAGGGATCCAGAGAGCTCCCTCACCCCTCCCACCATGTGAGGACACAGTGAGAAGGCGCCATCTATGAACCAGGAGCTGAGTCCCCACCACTCACAGCACCTGCCATGCTGGGATCTTCACCCTCCAGAACTGTGAGAAAAAATGTCTGTTGTCAACTAGTCTCTGGCATTTTGTTATAGTCGCCTATAGACTAAGATAGTATAAAACCATGCAGTTAGATTTCCATGAGTATTTAAAGATATTATCTATCTCACGTGAAGGACTTATTTTACTTACACTTAAAATCAAGGTTCAGGGACTTCTTTCAAGCTACCAACAATAGCTTTAGGTACAAGGGTATTAATGTAGTCTTAGTAAAGAACTGTCTAATTGTTCCATTTAAGCCAAACCATGACATGAATGTACATAACCTTAGGTTGACCCACTATTACAATTTTTGTTGTCACATGGCACGTCTCTCCATTGGTCATACCTACCTATGGGTCAGGTTCTCAGTAGACTTGCTATACAGTGGACACTCAGCACCTCCCTAATTCTAACAGACAGGACTGTACTGTCTATATGAAGATTAATTGCTTTTTTATAAACTTTTCAAAACCAGCTTTTCCTTTAAATATTTGTTTTCACCACGGAACATTTAATGGACATGAACTAATGTGAATGTGGTATTGAGATTCAGACATTGGTCAGGCAAAATAGCTCATACCTTTAATTCCAGAACTTTGGGAGGTTGAGGCAGGAGGACTGCTTGAGGCCAGGAAGGAGTTCAAGACCAGCCTGGGCAACATAGCAAGACCTCATCTCTACAAAGAATAAGAAAAGTTAGCTGAGCACAGTGGCACATGCTTGTAGTCCCAGCTACTAGGGAGGCTGAGGCAGGAGAATCACTTGAGGCCAGGAGTTCAAGACCAGCCTTGGCAACAGAGTGAGATCCCATCTCTAAAAAAATGTCAAAATTAACCAGGTATGGTGTCATGAACCTGTAATCCCAGCTACTTGGGAGGCTGAGGCAGAAGGATCACTTGAGCCCAGGAGTTCTAGCCTGCAGTGAGCTATAATGACACTAGGACACTCTAGCCTGGGTGGCATGGCAGAGTGAAAACACATCTCAAAAAAAAAAAAAAAAATGCTGACATAGTATTTGTCATAAATGTAGCAGCTAAAAATGTCTTTGGTGGCGCCTGTGGCTCAAAGAGGTAGGGTGCCAGCCCCATATGCCAGAGGTGGCAGGTTCAAACCCAGCCCCGGCCAAAAATAGAAAAAAAAAAAAAAAGTCTTGATTCTTTCTCTTTCTTTCTTAAAATGTGTTGTGTGATATAAACTGCTGAAGAATTATCTCTAACAGAACCAACATTCAATGCACATTTTATAAACCACGACCACCGTCGAGGAATTGAACGCTTTGAGACAGTTAATGATTGTAGCTTGTAAGGTCTAATTTTTTTCTTGAATGAACTTTTTAGTCTAAGTAAGAATTCAGAGATAAATATGCTTTACTCCGTTTTTTCCCCCTTACACTATGTTACTTCGAAAATTGCACAAAGCCTGCTACTGGTCTGTTCATGCCCAATATGAACTAGGGTGTTTCCTTTCAGAGTTTTCCAAATATGGTTTTCATTTTCTTTCTTTTAGAGACAGAATCTTACCTTATTGCCCAGGCTGGAGTACAGTGGCATTGTCATAGCTCACTGCAGCCTCTGACTCCTGGGCTCAAGTGATCCTCCTGTTACAGCCTCCTAAGCAGCTGGGACCACAATGTGCACCACTATGCCTGGCTAATTTCTTTTAACTTTTTGTAGAGACAAGGGTCTCACTATGTTGCCCAGGATGGCCTCAAACTCCTGTATGGCTCAAGAATCCTCTGGCCTCGGCCTCCCAAAGTGCTGGGATTACAGACCTGAGCCACCTCACCTAGCCTCAAATATTGTTTTCTTGAATGTAAGTTAATGAAGTTGCTGTAGCTTTTTCCTTTTCTTTTTACTTTCTTAACCATTTTTAAGTACAACGTTTAGTGGCATTAGGTAATTTCACATTATTGTGCAACCACCGCCACTGTTCACCTCCAAAACTTAATTTCATTTTGCAAAGCTCAAACTCTGGCCAGGCATGGAGGCTCATGCCTATATTCCCAGCACTTTGTAAGACTAAGCTGGAAGGATCCCTTGAGCTCAGGAGTTCAAGACCAGCCTGAGAAAGAGTAAGACCCCATATTTACAAAAAATAGAAAAATTAGCTGGGGGTTGTGGCAGGTACCTGGAGTCCCGAGCTACAGTAGAGGCCCAGGAGTCTGAGGTTGCTGTGACCTATGCTGTCACTACTGCAGTCTACCTGCGGCAATAGATCGAAACTCCGCTTCAGCAAAAAAAGAATAAGTGATAATTCTTTTATGCTTCTGAGTTATAAGACAGCTTGTTATGCAAGCTGACTACTACAGGCTAATTTGGAAGTCTCTGAGCCAGGCTTTCATTCCCGTCTGCCCGAAAACTAAGACATGCATGAAATAACCAAGGTTGAGCCACATGAAAACATTTGACCCTTTCTAGTCTATGAAAATGGCAATGTCTCATCACTCACCCTAATAATATTTTTTAAAGACAGATCCAAAGATAATATAAAATATTCCCCAGTCACAGATACATTCCCACGTCTATATTTATCAGGTAGAAAATAATAAAGAACCACAACATAAATGCCATTAGTTTGTCATAGTGAGATGGGATTGAAATCTCAAAGCAAGTTCAGGAATGACCTAGTTTGGGTGGTCTTTGATATTATGCCTGAACAGTTAACTATTCAATATAAGTCAGAAAACCAGACACCAGGAAAGCCAAGACTAGATTCAAACCCACAGCAAGTTGTATAGCAGATCTCTCCGCCAAAGCAGAAGTAGTTTCCGACAGGAATATGCAAGGTCTATGTAGAAATCTATAAAGGAATTCACTGCACTTAGCTGAAATTCACTATAAGAAAAATTTGACTAAGTTATACAAAGTATGAATAATGCCAGTCTTAATGATGGCACAGCAGGCTTTATAGAATATTATAAAGATGCTCTTAAGTTTCCATGCATACGAAATGAAACACTTGCAAAGTTTTGATGAATAGTGTTTTGGTAGGTAATCTGATCCTTTGACAGACAATTACAATTAATCTCACATTTCCAGGTGTAAGGAAAAAGAAATGCTTCTAAACTACTGAAAGTCTTACTTTCTTAAATAATTCCAACTTCTCCCTTGACACCATTACTTGGTTAATTTAACTCAGAGTCCTTTCTTCACTACCAGCACTAAGATAAATTTCAGCCTAAATTCTGAATTTATGAGATCCCAATTAATGAGGTTTTATTGAAGAGACATCAGTCTCTGATATAATTTTAATGTCATCGTCATCAATTATCTTGGTCGTCCAATAGTCCAAATGTAGCAAGGTTTAATTTAGTTCTACCAGGAAAAAAAAAGCAACATGCATGCTTGCGCCTGCACACACACACACACATACACACAATGGCGTGCATGGAAACTTCACAAAAGGTGCAAAGATAAAATCATTCTCTGTCTTGAGAAGTTGAGCCAATACCATACATTCCCATTGGTGGCATGGACCACATCTATTTTTAAGGATATTAAAATAAAGCCAGTTTTTCTCCTTCGCCCTGCCCCACAGGATAAAACCGCAGGAGGTCCCCATGGCTTTGTCTCTGTCCTTGAAGATGTGAAAAGATTTTTAGGCCTCTCAACTCTACTTGCTAATGGCTGCACAAGGCAACACCTGCTCTAGTGACTTTTAATTCACAAATTGTAAAACAGCATGTAAGAGACACCCCTGTCAAGATGTGGAGGGTGAACTTGTAGGAGCTGATGTTGGGAGGATTTTAAAATAGCATTAACTCCTCTTTATCCACCCACCCGTCCACCAGGTCCAGCACCTTGCCACTCCCAGGGAATTCTCTTTGCCCTCCAATGAACTTAAACTCTAATTTGGCCAAAGGTGTGGACAAATAGAGCCTGACCATGCCCTGGGGCAGAGGGGAAGAGCAGGGTTAGAATGTATGTCAGCGTACAGACATAATCTGGGGTCAGTGCCTCACTTCTTTTTGTGACCAGACCTTGGGAGACTTAGTTTCCTAATAGGTGAGATTCCATCTGCAGGGTTGCCAGATTTAACAGAAGGGGGAGGGCAAGATTCCCAGTTACATTTTATTTCACATAAATCACAAATAATTTTTTGGTCTAAGTTTATGTGATCTTGTATCTTGTTTTTAATCTGGGGACCCTATTTGTCTGTTAAATGGGAATCAGAAGGCCAAAGTGTAGAATTTGTTAGGGGAAATTGAACAGGGTTAGCTTTTTTTTTTTTGTAGAGACAGAGTCTCACTTTATCACCCGCAGTGGAGTGCCGTGGCCTCACACAGCTCACAGCAACCTCCAGCTCTTGGACTTAGCCAGTTCTCTTGCCTCAGCCTCCCGAGTACCTGGGACTACAGGTGCCCACCACAACGCCTGGATATTTTTTTGTTGCGGTTTGGCCAGGGCCGGGTTTGAACCCACCACCCTCGACATATGGGGCTGGCGCCTTACCGACTGAGCCACAGGTGCCGCCCTGAACAGGGTTAGCTTTGAAGGCTGCCTGGGACCCGACACAGGTAATGTGAATGAGGACAGGGAAGCTCACACTCCCTACTAGACGGGAAAGTGAGGCTGTCGGGAGCCACAGGAGGGTTCCGGGGAGCCTTTCTTCACCCTTATAAAGGGTCATGGCCAACATACCTGTAACCAAAGGTGGGTTAACATAAGAAACACTTTTTTTTTGCAGTTTTTGGCTGGGGCTGGGTTTGAACCTGCTAACTCCGGCATATGGGGCCGGCGCCCTACTCCTTTGAGCCACAGACACCACCCCTGAAAAACATTTGTTTAAACAAAGTTGTTCAGGAGGTGGAAACCTTCAGAAATGAGGGCCCAAGGATCCACAGCAAACTATTCTATGCTTAGGGTCAGTGACAAATGGACAGCTGTGTAGAAAAGTAACTGAAAAAAAAAGGCTGTGATCTAACGCTCAGAAACTGAGTAAGAGCCCCGTAAGCCTGTGTGTCTGGATTCTTTTTGCCCTCTCTAAGCAGCGTCCTTCCTCCAGGGCCGTGGTTCTCAACTTTTCTAATGCCTCGATGTATTTTCATTGTTAAAAAGGGGTCGCAACCCACAGGTTGAGAACTGCTGCTCCAGGGCATAGGGCGGGACCGTCTCTGGAACCTGGAACATAGGGAAGGACCCTCCTTGGAACCTGGGGCATCAGACACGACCCTCCCTGGAACCTGAGACATAGGACAGGACCCTCCCTAGAACCTGGGGAATAGGGCAGGATCCTCCCTAGAACCCTGGGAATAGGGCAGGACCCTCTCTGGAATGAGGATCTCATGACCTATTGCTACACATCAGACAAGGTAGGTAGGTCAGAGAGTTTCCTTAGGGTCAGCTCCTACCCAGAAATGCAGGGAAGATAGAGCAGTGTCCCTAGCTTTTATGACTGGCTTTGGAGAATAGAGGTGCTGCTTTCTGTGACCTACTTTAGGAAAGAGGAATTCTGGCTTCTATGCCTGTCTTTGTGAGAAACCGAGGGGCCAGAGTCAGGAGGGCAGGCGAGGCTCAGAAACTTTATGTCCAAGTCCAGATCTTCATTTCAAAGTCCTCAGCCTGTGAAAGCACCATGCTTTGGGGGCATCGTTCCCTGAACTTTTCTGTGGATCAAAGACACCCCTGACCCCAGGAGGAGCAGCTGGTCTGTGACAGGACGACTGAGGCACTCCTCTGCCGCCATCCGGAACTCACCAGGAGATGTCTGCACCTCGTGTCAGCCTCCCCTACAATCCCAGACTCTCAAGACCCCTGTACGTGGAGCGGGGGGGCAGAGTGGTTGGCTTTACTTTCTCAATGGAACACGTATCGGTTTCATTGACACTCCACCTGATAATTTTCCCAAAAGGAAGTTATGGTGGGCAGCATCGTGGCCCCTGAAATGTACCTGCCCTAACCCTCTGCACCTGTAAGTATCTTACAAGGTCAGACAGTTAAGTTTGCAGACTCACCCTAGAAAAAAAGTGCTACACACCTCGGTGCTGAATGTCTCCATGGTCACCACCGAGGTTCTGCCCTTGGGAAGCGGTGCACTGACCCCAGCACCTGGTCCACCCTTGAAAGCAATTTTGGAACTCTTTCTTCTGGAATGGCCATTGCAGTTGTTGTTGTACAAGGTAGGACAACTAAGTTCACAAACTCTTCTTGGAGAAAGTTCCACAGGTCTCATTTCTAAATATCACCAGTCACCAGATGGCCACGGGGAGCACTCTGAAGGGGACCTCAGTGATATTCAGCCATGCAGGCCTTTTGCGAGGATGAGTTCTCAAACTTAATTGTCAGACCTCATACATTATATGGCAAAAGGAAATGGAGGCTGCAGATATGGAATTAAGTTTGTTGATCAGCTGAAGGAAGGGCTTGTTGTCATTATGGAGGGCCCATCGCTTGATTGTGGTAACCTGTTACCCAAGAACAGCTAACTCACAGGGGTGGTGGAAGGTATGAGAGATTTTTGAATGACTCGTACCCGGTGCGTTTTCACCATCATCTAAAGATGGTAATGTAAGTCCAGTTCTAATGCTGGAGTTGCCATTAACAAGATGACCACCTTGCCACCGAAACATTGTTAGCTTGGAGTCCTGTAGGAGTTGCCAGAGAACAGGAGATTGGTGCCCCAGAGGGCCTGTAAATCAAAGGATTCATTTTCAAGAGAGGAAAATCAGTATCAAAATAACTGTAATCCAGATAGGGTGTAATGGCTCACGCCTGTAATCCCAGTACTCTGGGAGGTCTAGGTGGGAGGATCCCTTAAGCTAAGGAGTTGGAGACCAGCCCAGGCAAGAGGGAGACTTGTCTCTACTAAAAATAGAAAAACTAGCTGGGTGTTGTGGCAGGTGCCTGTAGTTTCAGCTACTCAAGAGGCTGAGGCAGGAGGATCACTTGAGCCCAAGAATTTGAGGTTGCTGTGAGCTATGATGCCATGGCATTCTATCCAGGGTGACAGAATAGGACTCTGTCTCAAAAAATAAATAAATAAATAATAAGTAACTAAACAAAAATAAAAGGAAGAAGAAGTAATAGTCATTTTTTTGCCTAGCAATGCTTCCTTGAGTTCAGGGCTGATATTTTAGTGATTTTAGGAATAACTGGACCTACAGGAAATCATATGGAATCCTGGCGGCAGCCACAGGCCACTTTCCTTCCTTTAGTCACCAGGAGGAGACACCGTTTCAGGGATCATCACCTGAACTTCTCTCTGCCAACATGGCCTCGGTCAGGATGATGGGAGGCTCTGTCCTCCTCTTTGGGGCTATTTGGGTGGGACAGGAGATTGTGGTCTACAATCTTATTGACTTACCTGTTTTTTTCTACTGATTCTTTAAAATTGTCTATTTCTGTCAAGGTACCAGGGCACTCCTGTAGAGAAAGTAATTCAGTGGCTGCAAAGGACTTGTGATAAAGAGAGACATTCTCCTGCACAGACACGCCCCAGCCCCAGAGGTAAGGAGGGCTCAGGACTGCCGGTTCGGGTTGGGCCTTCATCCCAACAAGTTAGCTCATTGCCAGACATCTCCTTTTATCACTCCAGCCAGCTTTTCCAATGTTATCTGCACATTACAATCTTCTAGGGAGCTCTGCAACATTCTGATGCCAAGACCTGGGCATAGACCAATTAAATCAGAGTCTCTGGAGTCCGACTCAGGCAATAGTCATTTTTATAAGCTTTTGCAGGAGATGCCACTGCAGAAAAGAGAATTCCTGGTTATGATTTATCTATTTGCTCTCCATTGTTAAAGATCATGTACCTGCATCCTTGTAAGAACCTGGACTTTCTAAATTTCTCTGATGATTTGAGACACTTGAGGTGTTGTGAAAAATAAACTATGACTTCTTGGGGCTCCTCCCTGGAATTTTAATTTGGTGGGTGTGGGATAGACCTAGGAAATTGTACTTTAAAAGAAATACCTTTGGGGGGCAGTGTCTGTGGCTCAAAGGAGTAGGGTGCCGACACCATAGACTGGAGGTGGTGGGTTCAAACCCGGGCTCGGCCAAAAACTGAAAAAAAAAAAAAAGAAATAATTTTGTCTGGGTGCAGTGGCCCATGCCTGTAATCCCAGTACTCTGGGAGGCTGAGGTGAGTGGATTGCTTGAGCTTAGGAGCTCCAGACCAGTCTGAGCAAGAGTGAGACCCCATTTCTACTAAAAATAGAAAGACACCTGGGCATTGTGGCAGGTGCCTGTATTCCCAGCTACTTGGGAGGCTGAGGCAGGACTGTCAGTTAAGCCCAAGAGATGGAGGTTGCTGTGAGCTAGACTGAGGCCAAGGCACTCTACAAAAAAAAAAATTATTGAGTATAACTTACATAAGATAAAATTTGCCCGTTTTACGATGGAATGAGCTTAAATAGTTACATACAGTTAGGCAACCATCACTGAGCTCATATTTAGACAATTCCTATCACCTCAAAAAGTTACCATGTGATCATTTAGTCCCCAGTTACATCAGATCCCATGTTTAGCTTTATACGAAACCACCAAAATGTTTTGCAAAGTGACCACAATCGTGTCCCATTTCTACCAGCATCTCCGGATACCATGTATATTTGCTAATATTTGCCAACAGGTGTCGATCTTATTAATTTAACCCTTTCTGGCGGATGTTGCTTTCATTTCCATATTTTTTAATAATGACCAGTGATCCTGATCTCATTTGAATGTATGCTTACTCATCTGTGTTTTTTGTGAAGTGTCTGCTTGTTAGTTCATTTTTGTTGAACTCTGACTTCCGACTATTGAATCACGAAGAGGTTTTGTATATCCTGGATATAAACCTTTTGTGAGGAATATGCATCATAAATATTTTCTCCCAGTTGGTAAGTTGCCTTTTTCCTTTATTAATGATTTCCTTAGAAGAGCAGTAGCTGTAACTAAAAAGAAATTGTTATTTAAGTTTTTTTCTATGCTGTGTGCTTTTGGTATGTCCAAGTCACAAAAATTTGCTTGTTTTTTTTCTTCTAGATGTTTTATTTTTATGACTCCTTTTGAGTTAATTTTTGGTATGAGGTAGAAGCCAAATTTCAGAGTTTTTATCTACATGAATATTGAGTTGTCCCAGCACAACCTGATGAAAGATCATCCTTCCCCATGTTGAATTACCAACGGTTTTGATTTGATTAAATTTTCTCAATTGCTTTTCTGCCTTCTGTTCCGTTGCTTTCTGCTCTGATCTTTATTATTTTTTTTACTTTCTACTTATCTTAGGTATAATTTCTTCCCTGTTGTCTATTTCTTTAAGGGTACATCTGAGGTAAGTAATCTGAGGTCTTTTATTTTTTCTAACATAAGCATTAGTGCTAAAACTTTTCACCCAAGTACGGATATAGCAGCATTGCATAAGTTATGATGTGTTGTATTTTAATTTTTATTCTGTTCTGAATATTTTCTAATTTCCTTTTTGTTTTCTCCTTTAGCCGTGTTCATTTGGAAGTGTATTATTCATTTGTAAATACTTGACCCTTTTCAGAGATTTCTCTGTTGCTGATATCAAATGGATTCCATTGTAGTTAAAGAATTTATTTCATACAACTTGAATCCTTTTAAATCTGAGACTTATTTTATGACCAAGAACATGGTCTATTTTGGTTAATATTTTATGTGCGCTTGAAAATAGTGTAAATTGTCCTGTTCTGGAGTAGAGCTTTCAAAAAATGTTGATTAAGTTTACTGGTTGTGTTGCTTTAGTCTTTTATATCCTGATTTTCTGCCCTACTATTCTATCAAAACTTAAAGAGGACGTTGAAATAGCTTACTAAAATGGTACTTTGCTTCTTCATACAGTCCTACCAGATTTTCTTCATGCCTTTTTCAGCCCTATTTTTAAGTCCATGAATGTTTGAATGTTTAGGGTTGTTACAGACTTTTAATAAATTGACAATTTTATCATTGTGAATACTCTTCCTTCCATCTGCTAGTGTTCTTTTCTTTGAAATAGAGGTTTTCTTAAAAATTAATACAGCTCCTTTTTAGTTTCTTTTAGGTAGTTTTAGCTTCATACGCCATTTTTCTCTTTTTATTTACCAGTTATATTTCCTTTTCTTTTGAATGTATTTGTGCCTTCGTATTGAGAGCTGGTTTCTTGCAGAAAACATATAGTTGGGTTTTGCTTTCTACTCAATCTGATAACCTCTGTCTTTTCACGGGGGATCTTTAGGTAATTTGCATTTAATAAAATTGTCGGTATCCTTAGCCTCTGTCCTTGGATGCAGTTAAGTCACTTGGAAATAGCTCAATCCTTTCCAGTCTTGTTTTGTTTTGTTGGGATGGCGCAGAGCAGCATTTAATTTAGGATTCATTGTGGGTGTTAGTTATAGGAGGGTCTTTGGTTGAGAGTTCCAAAGACTCTGCTGGCAAAAACCCAAGTCCTACAACCTACCATACTCTCTAGACACACACACTGTCCCAGCCCCAAGTCCTACATTAGCAGTGATGAGATTAAGGTAAGACAGAAGTGCAGTGAACGGATGTGTTGGGAGTAGAGTCCTGCAGATAAAGAAAAACCACCTGTTTTTTAACTTTGACTCTCTCTTTGAAGTTTTCTGCTGTGCTATATTTTCTCATGCTAGAGATTTCATTAAAAGGAGTCTTGAAGGGTCCCCTAGTGTTGCTGGAAAATGTCTCAAGCAATAAGCTTGGCAATCATGGGCTCACCCCATTAGTGCTTTCTCTCTCTTTCTCTGAGATCACTGTCCGTCTTTGCCTTATGTCCAGCATCTTGAAAACCATTGTTTCATGTATTTTTTGCAGTGGAAGATGAATCTAGTCCCTGTTATATCTTGGTCAGAAGTAGAAGCCTACCCTATCTATCTATCATATATTTGCCTATTTTTCTATCTATGTACCATCCAATCTATCTATCATCTAATCTATCAATCTATCATCTATCTATCACCTAATCTACCTATCAACTAATCTATCATCTATGGACCATCTAATCTATCTGTCATCTCTCTATTATCTAATCTAAACTCTATCATCTATCCATCACCTAATCAATCAACTAATCTATCATATATCTATCATCTCAATCTATACACCATCTAATCTACCAATCTATCAGTCTGTCATCTAATATATGTACAATATAATCTATCATCTAATCTATCAATAATCTAATCTATCTACCATTTAATCTAGCTTTCCAATTTATCTATTGTCCAATGTATCTATCATCCAATCTATCAATAATCTACCTATCTATCATCTATTATCTAATCTATCAGCCATGTAATCTATTTCTCTAACCTCTCCATCTATTATCTATCTATATATCTACCATCTATCCATCTATCTATCCACACATCTATTCTATCTATGTATGTGCCTGTATTTAAAAACTCTGAATCCTAAAAAAATTATAATGGACATTAATTATTTTTTCAACACCTATGGGATGCCAGTCTTTTGTCACATTATTCCTTTTCCTTTATGACCATTTTACGAGACAAATATAATCTCTGCTTTGCAATGAAAGAAGTGATGCAGGCCGGCACCTGTGGCTCAAACGAGTAGGGCGCCGGCCCCATATGCCAGAGGTGGCGGGTTCAAAACCAGACCTGGCCAAAAACTGCAAAAAAAAAAAAAAAAAAAAAAAAAAAGAAAGAAAAAGAAAGAAGTGATGCTTGTCAATGTCACATTAGTCAACAAACCTTCAGTCTGGTTCATTCTGGAGGCTTTTTGAGGCTACAAATGGTTTCACTACATCATTGTTTCAGCAAGAGAGAACTAAGTGGTTTAAGTACTTAAACCATCTTAAGTACTTAATGGATGGTTTAAGTACAAGTTTAAGTACTTGTTAAAATGTGGCTTCCCTCCTGGATAGGGGTGTGTGTGTGCAGTGTGTGTATGAGACTGTACAGAGACAGCATGAGGGACATTTGCCCGGGTGATGGAACTAACTATTCTGTACCTTGAAAGTGATGATGTGTTAAAATCCACAGAACGCACATCACAAGAAAAAAATGTCCATTATACTGTATAGTAATTTAAAAAGGAAAATTTTCTTTAAATGTCCAAAAAAATGCAGATTCCTGAATCTTATCCTAGGCCTACTGAAAAATAACCTCTGGGAGTGAGGCTGGAGAATCTTTGTTTTGACACATGATGTATAAGCCTCCCAAGACTGTGAACTCTCATCCTGCGTCTGTCAGCAGACGGATGTCTACAAAACCTTATTTATTGAATTTTTTTAACCTACATTCATCCTTCCCATCTCCAGTGGAAGATACAAGATTTATTTTTCTAAATTAAACCTTGTTTGAAGTCTGCGCTCACTCCCATTGTTTCTCTGCTCTATGGAATTTGATCAATAGTGAGTCTTTCATGGTTTTGCCGTGTGGCAGTGTTCTTATCAAAAGAACACCTTTCAAGTTGAATAAATAAACCATCGGGCATCACGGCTGTCCAGATCCTTGCTTAGTTTTACAAAGCTGCTTTCAATCTGCACCTCTAAGCGTTTCTCCAGGCATTTCCTTTCTGCAAACCGGTTGGATATTCACACATCAAGTTGGAAGGAGAGGGAGGAAGAAAGGTGATGCATTCGGAAAACGCTTTTGGTAGTGGAGGGTTGGAGCCCAGAGCCACAGGGTGGTGCAGGGCGCATGAGTGTCCATGTCAATAGCCTGGTGAAAAGGAGTATTTCCCTCAGTTACTCTGCTACTTTAAATGAAGGGGTCTCAACTACACCACTATTTGGGACTAGAGACCATTCTGTGCACTGTGGGGTGTTGAAAGGTGTCCCTGGGCTGCATCCACCAGACGTCTGTAGCACCCACATCCCAGTGGGATGATGAAAACATCTCCAGATACTGCCAAGTGTCACCCAAGGGCAGGATCATCCCCAGCTGGGACCGTCTAGATGGGTAGAGAGGTGGGAGATGATAGATAGATGCATAGATATGATAGATGATATATAGATGATGGGTGAATACACAGGGTCTCTGCTGCACCCTTACTGTGGGAAGCATTTCCATTTCTGCTGTTGCGTGTTGCAGCCCAGCCCTTCCGTTTGCAAATCCCAGGGAGTCATGGAGCGGGAGTCAGCTCACGTCTGCCCCCCTGCACTCTGCCTCTGAGGTCCACTCCAAACACTCTTTGCCCACAATGTCCCCTCCTTCTCCAGCTCCATGACATCACAAGCAGCCTCCATTCTCCCTATCAGCTTGGTTCGTGGATGTAATTGTCAACTTTGATTATAAAATATCATTTACTGGGTAATCTTCTGATTACCAGAGAAAAACATATTTGCTGTCCGTGATTTTGGAAATGTCAAAAGCTTAAAAAATGAATAACTATTTTAAAATGATTAAAATTAACAGGTAATCTCACTATCCTGAAATAACCACTTTTAAAAGTTTTATCTACTCATTTAAAGTTTTTTTTAATGTAATAAGACCTAGAGAGATAGATGTGTGTGTAAATGGATAGAAGAACGAATAACTAAGTGGGTAGATGGATAGTGGATGGATAGCAGGTAGGTGGATGGATGAGTGGATAGATAAATGGATGGATGGAAGGTTGGATATATGGATGGATGGATGGAGGGAGGGAGGGATGGATAGATAGATGGGTGAGTGGAGGGGTGGATGATGGATGGATGGAAGGATGGATGGGTGAGTGTATGGAAGGGTGGATATATGGATGTATAGAAGGATGGATGGATGGATGGATGTTGGATGGATGAATGGGTGGCTGGGTGAAGGGATGAGTTGGTGGATGGAAGGGTGGATATATGGATGGAAGGATGGATAGACGGGTGAGGGGAGGAGTGGATGATGGATGGATGGAAGGATGGATGGTTGGATGGATGGATGGATGAGTGGCTGGGTAGGTGGATGGAAGGGTGGATATATGGATGCATGAATGGATGGATAGATGGGCAGGTGGGTGGATGATGGATGGATAGATGGGTGAGTAGGCAGAAGGGTAGATATATGAATGCATGGATGGGTGGGTCTATGGAGAGATGGATGGATTAATGGTTGGATGGGTGGATGGATGGCCAAATGGATGGGTAGATGGATGGATGGGTGAGTGGGTGGGTGGCTGGATATGTAGATAAATGTAAATATTCTTCAGTGAACTTTGTATACTCTTTGTTTCATTGTCTTCAAAGACAATATATTGATCTCCAAATATTCAAGAAATTCCTTTGAGGTGTCTGCTTTGTAAACAAAACAGACACGATAAAGCTATTGTCCTCATAAAGAACTTCCCACTCTTCATCCACTCCCAAGACATAAGTGCCATCATCTCTCTAGGCCCTTCCAGAACCTTTTCTGCACATATAGACACATTTGAACCTGTTACGTTGTATGTGTGTGATTTATTAGCACACGCACAGTCTCTCCTTGTATGGTAGCATGTAAATTTCTACAGTGGATTTTCTCACTTTTCTCTGTCTTGGAGAGGTTTCCAGGAGCACACAGAGCCTCAGCTCCCGCATTTCACCTGCTGAAGATTCTCAGGATGGCTGCACCTGGGCTCCTGTTTGGGTGAACAATTAGGTTCTGCTTACTCCTTGCTTGTGCCAGTGATGATTCCTCCAGGATGGCCCCCTGGTTGGAAGGAAACGTGCATCTAGTTGTAATGGACAGAGTGGGCTCCCCTCCAATGCACCATTACAGTTTCCTATTCCCACCTGAGAAGATAGTTGTTGGACACCCAGCAACCATTGGCTGTGGTCGCACTTTAAGGCTGCCACAGGCACTACCATGCCGACACATTCCTTTTCTCCTTTTTCTTTTTTAAACATGTAAAATTCATTATAGAGGGCAGAGGGCAAAGAACAATAAAAAAAGCCAAGTAGTGGATATATTGCTACTAATTCCTGTAAGAAAATGTACTTGGAAAGAGGGTTAGCAATGCTGCTTGTGACAGTAAGGGTGACTACATTGTATTGAATACTTACCACATTCTCCTCTCTACCTGCTTAGGAAACCTCTCCCACACCCCTGCCATCTATAAGGTTGCTGAGATTCTTTTCTTTTTCTTTCTTTCTTTCTTTGTTTTTTTTTTTTGAGAGGCAGGGTCTTGCTCTGGTGCCCAGGTTGGAGTGCAGTGGCATCATCACAGCTTGTTGCAGCCTTGAACTCGTAAGATTAAGTGATCCTCCTGCCTCAGCCTCCCTCGTAGCTGGGCCTGCAGGTGGAAAAACCATGCCCAGCTAGTTTTCTGTAGAGATGGGGTCTCACTATGTTGCCTGGCCTGGCCTCAAACTTCTGGGCTCAAGTGATCCTTTTGCCTTCACCCTCCTGAGTAGCTGCGATTATAGGCTCTGCCATGCCCTGCTAAGTTTTTGTAGAAATGGAGTCTTGCTATGTTGCCCAGACTGGTTTCCAAAACTCCAGGGTTCAAACAATCCTCCTGCCTCAGTCTCTCACAGTGCTGGGATTACAGACATGAGCCACCACTCCTGGCTCTTGACACATAGCCACATTTATATTTCTAAGGGGGTTTCTACAACTCTTTTCCTTGTATTTGCTGGAATCCGGGTCATCACCAGAAGAGTGAGGTGTTCACAGACAGCAACTCAAATAACTCCTACTTGGTGGTTAACAAAAGGCTTTCTCTGCAAAGCTTTTATTTACCACCTTAGTATTTACAACTTGTTATTAATAATCCTAGAAATTAAGAAAATCTATTTGTAGATGCTATACATACCGAAAAACAGTTTAAAATAGCCTTGTCGATGCTATAGAATGAGTGCATTTGATGCTGTTTGGGTGTCACAAGACTCAACTATTACAGCCTTTAATTTGGGGTGCTTTAAATTATCTATGGAGGGAGAGGATGAAATTCAGCTTCCCTGGGATTCCTGTTATTTGGCTGGCCTATGCGGGTAGCTGTTACAGCTGCCTCTTGTTTGATTTGAGAGAAGCTCAATTGATTGCACAAAACCTTGTCCTAAGGTCATGTGGGTCATGGTGGGTAATCTGTCAAGATCAGGGTCAACATTTTTTGCCCATATGGAGGGTCATGGAAGCCCAGATATGAATGAGGAATTTTACCCTTGGCTCTGTTGGGGTTTTGTGCCTGTCAGGATGTGTCCGAACCTGGCTGTGTGAATGTTGACCTGTTATAATGATGCTCACAGGTGAATGGGGGGCGTCCCACCCCTAGGACATGTCCTGGAGCCCCCTGACCCGAGGGAGAGATTACTGAACAGCTGCTGCCCAATAGGGAAATTTGTGTTGAGTGATACCCAGGAGGAAGTGGTGTGGCACAAATTAAACTAATATTTGAGTTCACTTAACAAACCCCAGAGACACACACTTTGCCCCTTTATTTGGATCACCTTCCCCCCCCCAACCAGAGGAGCGTGTCCTATCAGAACTTAGGCTCAGAAACGGTAAGGACACAATCGGGGGAGAATGAAAATGATTAAAAATCATGCTGAAAAAGAAAATCTGACACCAGACACACATCCAGCAGGATGATGGAAGGAAAAGCATTTGAATTTGAGCAGAAGTGCCAGGCAGCAGACACATGAGTCATTGGGCTGCCAGTGTGCCGACATCAAAAGTGGACAGCACCCAGCAGCTCAGCCCTGACACCCAAGGGCTGTACTCTGACAAATCGCCGTGCACTTCATCTGCACTGTCCACTGCCATTTCAGGATGTGTCAGCGAGGCTCGGTGTGTGCTCAACCTCAGGAGGATGGGGCCCATTGCAGGACTCCTGTGTCAGAAGGCACGCCCTGCCCTCTTCCCCGTCACCCCCTCTCCCTGCTGTCACACCGTGCCCCTCTAAATGACAGAATGCACAACGCAGACAGAATGCACAACGCAGAGCTGTTTGGTTCAGGACACGGGAAAAAAATATATTAAGGTAGAAAAGATCTGACAGCTTCCAGAATTGCAAAGCTAATATTTGACTTTTTTTAAACAAGTGCTAAAAGTTAGCATAAAAATGTTAATATGACATAAAAATGAATGTCAGAAACTCAATACTTTAGGATTTAGAGTAAGCTCTTTTCCTTTTTCTTTTCTTTCTTTTTTTTTTTTTTGTCCTGTGGGATTTTTATTAATAGATTCTTTTTTTTTTTTTTATTCTAAATACATCTCATCATGAATCTTCATGCTTGGGGAATTCCTTACACTTTCTCATTGGCTTTTTGAGCAAGATAAGATCTAATTTGGGGCTGTCAGGGATGTGTTACTTGGCTGAGGATCTTTGGCATGGGGTGTGTGAGGTCTACCTGAGCAGAATGAGTTATACCTGTGAGTTCTGCTCACATGAACGAGGAATATGCGTGTTCACCACCGAGAAGGAAGAATCCCAGTGTGTCTTCAGGCTCTGCTAGCAACGTGCACACTTAATCAGTTATCCACCACATCATATCCCAGCCCAGGTGAATGACAAGCCAGAGCTGACAGAGTGTGAGATGTGTCTGTCATTTGCCTGACACCCCTGCTGCGTTTTGCAAAATCCCTCGGCTCCCCATGCACAATGTTCCTCCAGGAGACCAGGTTGACTCCCTTTTGTCTATCCGGGAAACAAAACGTATGGGAAATCTTTTCCCAAAGCAGACACTTAATAGCTTGGGTCCTGCCATGTTGCGAAAATTGCCACAGAGTCAGAGAGATAACAAGAGCCAGCTGGGAACATTTCTGAGTTGATTGTATGGAAGCCCCAACAGCTTGAAAACTCAGGGGAGATAGGCACTCTGGGATATTCTTCGAGGCAGGTGAGTGGCTCAGAAGTATGTGAGAAGACCCAGCTGGATCAAAGAGGCAGTGAGTCGGTGGTGTTTTCTGTGCCCAGCGCTGGCCGCAACAGACACCTGCTATGAAAAGCGTGGTCTTCTCAGGCGTGCACCCAGCAGTCAAGCTATCCTGGTCCAACTGGGATATCTTCAAAGAGAAACACCATGAAACCTCAGCTGGCTTCTTTCATTTTCTGACACACATTCCTGGATCACACCTGTGTGCTCAGGTGTAAGGACAACTGTAGGAATCTGTTGCGATGTGGCAAGGCCCCATTGAGACCCAAGAAGGTTGAAGGGCTGTGTCTCCTTTGTTTTCTTACATCTGGGAGTTTCTCTCCTGCACCACAAAGTTCTGCTAAGTTTCACTTGTACCCATTCTTCTTGGACCCAACACAAGCCTTC
The DNA here is from genome assembly GCA_963574655.1 of Perodicticus potto. NCBI lineage: Eukaryota > Metazoa > Chordata > Mammalia > Primates > Lorisidae > Perodicticus > Perodicticus potto. The sequence continues at coordinate 3,648 of CAUYRH010064681.1, read as the reverse complement.
TGGAGAATTCTCCTGATGTCTGTGCCCAGGTGGAGAGGGGGGAATCCCTGCTTTCTTTGAAAAATCTGGTAGCAAACATCAGTTGTGGTTGCCTGCCAAGTGTCCATCTCCCCTTCTTCTCATATCAGCAGCAGGTTTCCTGCAAGTGAACATCTTGGCACCATGACAGGTTCAAGAGTGGGCACTTGATTCAATGCAAATCCTGAGTTGCTACAGAAATGGATAAATTTGATAAACTTGGAGAAAGTTCTGGATTGAGTTTAGCAAGGTGACCTATCAGTGAGGGACCCTAAGGACTCAGGTGTCAACCTCAGCTCTGGTCTCCTGCAGGTTGAACCCAGCTGGAAGCTCATGGTTGCTGTTGAGACAGTCCACACCGTCCAGCCTCCTGGGACAGAGAGTGAGGAAGGTACAGAGGGATCCAAGAACATAGGGGCTCTCTTGGATTCACTGTGATGATTGAGTGAGATGGAAGACTCGAGCAGACGTGGCACAGAGCAGGCACTGAGTGTGTATTTGTGTCTCTGGTCTCTGTTTCCTGTGCTACTGATGTGCACTCAGAAAATGAAGCATGCTACTTTCCTCTGGCTGCAACATTGTCTCCATCCTTTTTCTACTGTAATAACAGAATGCCACATCTGGGAATTGGGTGAATAATAAACAAAAGATGTTTGGGTCATGGTTCTGGAGGCTGGGAAGTACAAGAATGATGGGCTGCACCTGATGAGGGCGAAGCATATGTGTGTGTGTGTGTGTGTGTGTGTGTGTAAGAGAAAGAGAGAGGAAGGAGAAAGGAGGAGGGGAAAGAAGAGAAGAGGGCTGAAATAATCCTTTCATCAGGAACTCCCTTTTGTGATAACTAACCCATTCCTGAGATAACAGTGTTAACCCATTCATGAGGGCAGAGGGTCCCAGCTCTCAACACTGTTGCAATGGGATTAAGTTTCCAACGCATGAACTTTGGTGACATGTTCAACCCATAGCAAGCCTGATGGAAACAACAGTAATTTATTCTCTCACAGTTCTGGAGACCAGACGTCTGAGATCAAGGTGTCAGGAGGATCAGCTCTTTCTGAGAGCCATTAGGGAGATTCTGTTCCAGGCCTGTCTTTCCTTGGCACCAAGGAGATGAACGATCCAGAAATGGTCAACTCCAGACTCCTAAAGTGGGGAGTGAGAAAAAGATGAGTGATCTGGGCAAACATATGGCCCACTACAGTGAGAGCACTTCTCCCAAAAATGCAAACCTGTAAAAGTGTAAAATTGTTGCTCTTTGCCTCGGATTTGGTAAGTGAAATTTTCTGTGATGCTCTAGTTTTTAGTAGAATGTGATGTCAGCACTTAAAGGGGACATTGTAATTGATCTGTGTCTCCCTGTGGGAGTCTCCTGAACTTCCACAACAAACAATTGCAAACTGGGAAAACAATAAGAATTTAACCCCACAGGCTCTAGGGAGGTTCCTTCCTGCCTCTCCCAGCTCCTGGGGGCTCCAGGTGTCCCTTGGCTTGTGGCCGCATAACTCTAGTCTCTGTCTCTGTCTCCATGTGGCCTCTCCTGTGTCTATCTCTTGTGAGGACACCTGTCATCAGGTTTAGGGCCCTTCCTGATCCAGGGTGGTCTCATCTTGAGATGCCTCACTAATTACATCTGCAGAAACCCCATTTCCAAATAAGGTCCCATTCCCTGGCTCAAAAGGTTAGGATGTGGGAATTTCCTTTAGCCATCACTGTTAAACTCCTAGCAGTGTACCAAGCCCTGTGTCCTGACTGAGTCATCTACTTCACCCTCACAGCATTTCTGCCAGGTGGACACCAGTATTCCCATTTCACAGATGAGAAGCAAGAGTCTTGCGCAGTGAAGGGGCTGCTGGAAAGAGGCAGAGCTGGTGTTTGCACATGTGTCTCTCTCTAAACCCTGGGGCTCTGGGATAGTCCCCAGACCACTTCCTCTTCATCTTGGGTGACATTAACTGCCTTGACTCCTCAAAGAGGTACCTGGAAATTCAGACATCATGCGGGCTTGGGGTTATTCATTGCCATCTCATATTTGTTCTGTGTTGAAGGTGCCCATGCTTCTATTAGTTGGACATTGGCTGAGGGCAGGTGGGGATGGTCAGAAATGGTTGCTGGAGCAAGTGAACCACAGCAGCGAGGGATCCAAGTGTGTAGCAAGGGCTTCTTCCTAGCTCTCCCCATGACAAACCCAACCCAACCCAAGGAACCTGCCATTCAAGTGTGGAATCACAGGTAATGTGGGTGGGAGATCCCAACATGAGCCTTGGAAAAGATTCTGAACACTACATTGGTGAAGTCACCTTCTCTTCCCTGCACTGAGGACACAGAGAAAATATGGGGCAGGGGAAAGTGGTCCCTGGGGAGTATCGTTCCACAGATGAAGAAACTGATGGAGTCAGGCTGGCTTCTAATCTCACACCCAACAGGAGTACCCAGGGATGGCAGTAACTTGGTGGCCCTCAGTGGCGCCCAACAATTCCAAGGTGGCAATACTACATTTTTAACAAAAAAGCCTCACAACGGTAGGTGAAGGATGGGCTCTGGGGCGAGGTCTTTTTCCTAGGGTAGGGAAGGACAGTGGGGATGTGATGTTCTGAGACCTGAGTCCTCTGACAGCAGCTGCTACCTGGGATTCTTTTATGAGGTTGGGTGGCTGCTGCTGCTGCTGGTGCAAAGTTCCCAAGAATATTTTCACATTTTCACTGTGATTTCCTAGGCTGTGATGTAAAACATGTGCCTAGAGACAGATGTGCTTTGAATAGAACTTTTCTCGCACCGGAAGAAGGTTAGGAGGGTCCCGCTGATGGAACGTGTTAGGGGACCTGGTTAGTATTGTGAGCTGGAGGGAAAGGCCTTGATGGGACTCATCTGAAAAAAAGCCCAGATCCCACTTGACATTAAACAGGGGCTCCCTGTAGAGAGATGTGGGTCTGGGGCTGGGGATGGAAACAGGGAGCCCTCCCCTCTCAGAGGGTTTGAAGAGGTTGTCAGTGGTGAACATGTCCAACACAAGAATTTTTTCAAACACAAGAATTTAATTTGCCTTTTGTTTTGCTTTAGGGAGACAAATACGACCAGCAGCTTTTGTTAATTTACATAGTATGAGAGATCCCTTCTTGGACTTTTGGCTAAGATCAAGGGTAGTTGACATAGCCTGAGGAATGATGAAATGGTTAGGTTTTTAGAAAAATAGTATCAGGGATGAAAAGAGAGATAAGTAGATGGCTATGTATGTATATATGTACATGCACAGATGGAAAGTAGGTGGGTAATAGATCAGTGATGGGAGAGAAATAGATCATAGAAACATACATATGCAGATAAATAGATGGATAGGTAGATAACAGATATAGATTAGACAGATGATAGCTAGCAAGTTAAAAGATAGATAGTTACATAGATAGATGAATAGAGAGACATAGATAGATGATAGGGAAATGAATGATAGATACTAGATGGATGGATAGATATATAGCTAGATGACAGATGGTAGATAGATAGATAGATAGATAGATAGATAGATAGATAGATAGATAGATGTTGGATAGAGATAGATCATAAATATAGGGGTAAATGGATGGATGGATACATAGATGGTGGGTAGAGATGATACATAGATAGATAGATAGATAG
>CAUYRH010064680.1:0-15197 GCA_963574655.1 Perodicticus potto | reverse complement strand
GTTTCTTTTTTTTGAGACAGAGCCTCAAGCTGTCTCCCTGGGTAGAGTGCCGTGGCATCATAGCTCACAGCAACCTCCAATTCCTGGGCTCAAGCGAGTCTCTTGTCTCTGCCTCCCAAGTAGCTGGGACTACAGGCGCCCATCACAACGCCCGGCCATTTTTTGGTTGTAGCCACCATTGTTGTTTGGCGGGCCCGGGCTGGATTCAAACCCGCCAGCTCAGGTGTACGAGGCTGGCGCCTTAGCCCGTTAAGCCATAGGCGCCGAGCCTATCCAATTATTTCTCACGTAGAAAGTATTCATAGAAGAATTTTTTGAAAACCCAATTCAAAAAACTATAAAGAATTGAGTATATTTTAACTAAAAAAAGCAGTGTAACAAGGGAAAAATAAACTGTTGTCTTTCAAACTTACTGTAGGAACTTATTTACTAAAAGACAGTTACTGGGCTGAGAGTGATTCAGTCCAAATATCACCTATAAAATACAGACTAATTTCTAGGCTTTGATGATCAAAACTAATAGATTTTTTTTAAGAATTAACTTATAAGATAATTTGACCACAATGTTTATACTGGGGCTTTCCAGAAAATTCTGTAATGATATAAATGTATAGTAGCCATGTGACTACTGAGCACATGAAACGCTGTTGAATACAACTGATATGGCCTTTAATTTTACTAAAATGTAACAAATTTAAATTGTTTCACAAGGCTTGGTGGCTACTGTATAGGAGCACAGCTATAGACCACTGGCTCTTAAACTAGGAACATGGAGATTTGGGGGCTCTATGAAAGTCTCAAAATTACATATAAAATTTGTTGAGTGCATATGCAAACATTCCTGGGAAAATATCCCTAGATTTCCAGATTCTCAGAGTCTGTGACTCATTAAAATGCACTGAAATCAGCTATCCAGACACTTTGCATGGGCAATAATCCTGGCATTTTAACCAAATGGCCCTTGTACAAAACCAATAAACAAAATCAGTAAGACCTTAACACTACCTACTGGAATGCTGTAGTTTGGTCAGGCTGCAATATTTTCAAGGAAATACTAAAAACCTGGAGTCTCTCCAGATAATGGAAATCATAAAGACAAAAGATCTGGGAATTATATCCAGTGTTAAATAGCTCATAAAACTGCAGGTGTTTTACTGTCAGCATGTGGGAGAAAGAGAATGTTGCCTCACACATGACACATTATGTCACAACCCACTTATGTAGCAGGAGGTTTATTTATTTATTTTAATTAATTAATTACTTTTTTTTTGAGACAGAGTCTCACTTTGTTGCCCTCGGTGCAGTACTGTGGCACCATAGTTCACAGCAACTTCAGACTCCTGGGCTCAAGCGATTCTCTTACCTCAGCCTCCCCAGTAGCTGGGATTACAGGGACCCACCAAAATGCCTGGCTATTTGGGGAGGAGTGTCTCACTCTAGCTCAGACTGGTCTTTTTTTTTTTGCAGTTTTGGCTGGGGCTGGGTTTGAACCTGCCACCTCTGACATATGGGGCCAGTGCCCTACTCCTTTGAGCCACAGGTACTGCGCAGACTGGTCTTGAAGTCCTGAGCTCAATCAATCCGCCCACCTAGGCCTCTCAGAGTGCTGGGGTTACAGTCATGAGCCACCACACCTAGCTCAATAGGAGGTTTTTAATGAGATTAGTTTCAAGTCCTATATATGCTCTTTTATAATTTCTATTAAACTCTTATAAGTAGTATAAATATTTCTCTAACACATTCAAAGTAAATAAAAACAAATACTTGCTTTTCTTTGAGCAATCAAAAGTTAGATAGTAGGCTCAGGGCCTGTAGCTCAGCAGCTAGGGTGCCAGCCACATACACCAGAGCTGGCGGGTTCGAGTCCAGCCCGGGCCTGCCAAACAACAATGACAACTACAACCAAAAACAGTTGGACATTGTGGCAAGTGCCTGTAGTCCTAGCTAATTGGGAGGCTCAGGCAAGAGAATTGCTTAAGCCCAAGAGTTTGAGGTTGCTGTTAGCTATGATGCCACGGCATCCTACCCAGGGCAACAACCTGAGACTCTGTCTCAAAAAAAAAAAAAGTTAAATAGTAGTAGGAAGGTTGAACATCATTAAACTACCAGAATCAAAAAATATACTGGAGCACAGATGTAATCCTGATACCATAAAATGAAATCCAGTATATAGAGTTCTACTCAATCTGCTAATAGGATGTTTCCCCACTACTCTTGAATCCAGCTTCCTTGTAAAAAATAAACTCACAGTGCCTTCCTGGAGACACAAAAAGCCTTCTTTAGAATTCTCAAAACTCAATTCCTCCAATCAGGCCCTCCCCATCCCTGATTCTCTGCTTACTTGCTTCACTTGGGCTCTGCCTGTTACTTTTCTGCAAGATGGCTCTCCTAACCTTAGTGCAAGGTGGCAATAAGAATGGCCAAGGTTAGAGGAACAAGCAGGCAAAAAGATAGAGCTCAGGTAACACAAGAATCTTTGTGACAGCTGGGGAACAAGCAGCAAGAGGATGATGGCTACACAGTATATTCAGGGGAAAGAATGTAGCCATCATCCCCAAGAAAACAGCAGCTGGCACAAAATGCTTAAAGATGTAGGAAATACAATTCACCACCCTGCCACATGCTCCGAAGGTTAACATTTGCAGAGGCCATTTTGCTGCTGCTTTCTAAGCAGCCTCCCAGCCTCAATGCAGAACTCAGGCAAGCTATAATGCAGTAACAAAACTCTTTCCCACAACATACTTTGGCTTTGTCAGCTTGCTTTTTCAGTTCCTCCATCTCCTCCAACAAGGTGCTGTTCTCCTCTTGTGCAGCCTTCAGCTTCTCCTCTGTGTCCAACAGCATCTTTTGTAGGTTCTGCAGGATCTCTTCATGCTTGATTTCTGTCTCAGAACTGGCTTTTTCATACCTGGCTTTCAGATCCTGACACTGATTGTGGCTTGTTTCCATCTTCTTTTCCTACAGAAATCCCGAGTGGAGGAATAAGTCAGCTAGCCTTGACTGTATTGCCCCATGCCTTCCTCCCCAGCAAACTGTACCCTTTGTTCTCTCCTTACCAGGTCCAACAGTTTTTTCTCCAATTCTTTCTTTTCTTCCTCATGCTTTTTAACTGCTTCTTGCTGACTCTGTTCAGCTTTCAGAGTTACTTCCCCAATACTTTTCTGCAGAAAACTTGCGTTTTCATTAGCCTTTGTAAGTTTTAGCTGTAATTCTTCTACATGCCTAGAACAAGTTGCAGTACAAGGTGTCAAGAATATTTTAAATTTAAGAATTATATTGAAAATATATGCTTAATTGCATGAGCTCAGGAAATCGAGATCTGCCTGAGCAAGAGCAAGGCTTCATCTCTACTAAAAATTGAAAAACTAGCTGGACGTTATGGCAGGCACCTATAGTCCTAGCTACTTGGGAAACAGAGGCAAGAGTTTGGGGTTGTGGTGAGCTATGATACTATGGCATTCAACCCAGGGTGAGACTGAGACTGAGACTCAAAAAAAAATGAAAAAGAAAATACACTACAATAAAAATTGTATTGTATTAATGATTATAAAAGGTTTGAGCAACTAATAATATCTGAAATAAACAAAAAAACTTGGCTTGGCCAGGCATGATGGCTCACACCTATAATCCCAGCACTCTAGAAGGCCAAGGCAGGTAGATTGCCTGAGCTCATGAGTTCATAACCAGCATGAGCATGAGCAAGACTCTGTCTCTAAAAAAATAGCTGGGCGTCCCAGCTACTCGGGAGGCTGAGGAAAGAGGATCACTTGAGCCCAAGAATTTAAGGGCTCAAAAGCTGAGACGCTGTCTCAAAAACAAAAAAAAGTCTCGGCGCCTGTGGCTCAATGGGCTAAGGCGCCAGTCACACACACCTGAGCTGGCGGGTTCGAATCCAGCTCGGGGCCGCCAAACAACAATGACGGCTGCAACCAAAAAATGGCCGGGCGTTGTGGCGGGCGCCTGTAGTCCCAGCTACTTGGGAGGCGGAGGCAAGAAATAAGCTTGAGCCCAGGAATTGAAGGTTGTTGTGAGCTGTGATGCCACAGCACTCTATCCCGGGTGAAAGCCTGAGGCTCTGTCTCAAAAAAAAAAAACAAAAACTTGGCTTGAGGGACTTTACCTAACAAATGCAAACATTGTAACCTAATTCTTTGTACCCTCAATTAACTTGAAACAATTAAAAAAAAAAAACACTTAATTTGAGAATAATTTTAATTTCAATAGTTACAAAGACATTATTTAGAGTGAATTGTGAAGGTTTATCACTTCATGTCATTAAGGAAAAATGAGTGAAAAATGAACATTATAAAAAATGAGTATTCAGAAAGTTTCAAAATTTTAGCAGACTAGATTACAGAAAAAATTTATTCTAGTGCCTCTTGAGAACAGAAGATGTAAAATAACAATAAATAACTTGAAATTCTACTTTAAAAAGAAGCTTGTGGCCAAACATGCATAGAAAACATGGAACACTGACCTAGAAATCAGGCTATCGGATGAATCAGAGAACACAGAAGGGAAACTTAGGGAACATTTTTGGATGAACACCCACAGAAGTGGAATTTCTTGAAGGCGCTGCACCACAACCACCTGTGAAACTGCACCTGCCTCACAGCTGCCCAATCAAGGCCTTGTCACCAATCACCCATGACTCAGAATTGCATATGGGTGAATAAGCTGGATATAAACACAACTTTGCAAGTAGTAAGACTTTAAAAAGTAGAATTCTAATGGCTCGTAAAATGTCCTCTAAAAGTTTTTGACTTATAAATGAAAACATCTGATTTTCATACGCTTGTTCTTAAAAGAAAAAAATCAAAGCACTAAGAACCTCACAATGGAGACAAGAACAACTGTTAAGATTGAAAAAACAACAATAACAACTAAACTACAGTACTAAGGAAGTACAACATAGTAAGAACTGCAAGAGACTGGGTGTAGTAGCTCACTCCTTGTAATGTTAGCATTCTGGGAGGCCAAGGCAGGAGGACTGTTTAGATCAGGAGTTCAAGACCAGCCTGAGCAAGAGCAAGATCCTGTCTCTACTAAAAACAGAAAAATTAGCTGGTATCATGACACTTGTAGTCCCAGCTACTTACGACACTGAGGCAGGAGAATTCCTTGAACCCAGGAATTTGAGGTTGCAGTGAGCTAGGCTGATTCCACTATACTCTACTCAGGACAATAGAGGAAAATATCTCCAAAACAAAACAAAACAAAACCCAGCAAAGGCTCTGGTACCAGAATTCCCAGATCTGGAACCTCAGGCAAGCAGAGAAGTTACTTAACCCTAGTAAGACTCAGTTTCTTTTTCTTTAAAATGGGAATAATGCTAAACTCACCTCACAGGATTACAGTTAAGAATCAGAAAATATACTCCTACTACTTTTTCTTCACAAGTCATCACAGAGTCTATAAATAATATTGTATTTCTTAACTCTGTCCTTCTTGACAGGTCATAATCATAAAACCCATTTTAGAAGGTTAAACAGTTGATTCAAGGACACAATGAGGTAATAATAAAAAGAAACAAAGACAGGAAACCTTAAGCATAACAATCCTGAATGTTCTGTTTCCCCTCCCACCTAGACAATGCTGCAAAGCCCAACCTAACACAGCACTCTTATTAACGTATTCATACATACCTTTCTTTCAGACGTAATTCATCATTCATTTTTGTCAGCTGAGAAGAATTATCTCCTGACATCTTCATTATTTCTGCGATGTCATTTTCCAATTTTTCCTTTGCCTTTATCAACTGCTCTTCTCTTTCATTTCTCTCTCTAAATTTTGCCTCCATATCTAAAATACATATGGAAAAAAGAATAGCACTACCATGTTACAATCAACAAAAACTTAGTGAGTGCATCCTTGTCCTGGTAATATTTATATGGCAATCCCTGCCTTCATGAAAATCACATTATAGCAAAGACAACAAACAAGACAAAGAAAAGGAATAGTATAATCAAGAGTGATAAGTGCTAAGAGGAAAAGTAAATAAAGGCAGGGAAAGGAGCTGGAAAGGCGATTAAAATTCTTGATGGGGCCTCTCTAAGATGGTGACATTCAAGTAAAGCCTGAAGGATGTGAGGGAAAAGGGGAGACAGTGCAAAGTCTGTGGGCAAGAATGTGTCTGACACGTCCAAGTATTTGCAAGGAGACCAATAGGGTTGGGGTGCAATAAGCAAGGGTAAGGTGGTCCAAGATGAAATCCAAAGGGTAATGGGCCTGGTAAGGACCACAGTTCTCACTGAGTAGGATGGGACTGCTGGGTGATGTTGAGGAAAGAAGCAACACCATCGGACTTTCTGTTAAAAGGACCACTCTGACTACTGTGTTACAAACAGACTGAAGTGGGTAAGGGCAGAGCAGCAAGCCTGGGTGGACAGCTGTCATGATAATTCAGATGAAAGATATTCATTGGTTTGGAGCAAGGACAGTGGAGGGAGTGGGTAAGAGGTGGTTGATTCTGGCTCTTGAAAACAGAGCAAAGAGGACTTGCTGAAAGTTATAGACCTCAAAGAAGTATTTCATCGTGTTATACTCACCATCATGAGAGAAGAGGAACATAGCAGATATGTAACATTCTACAGCTGTCTCATCCTGGGAAACCTATTGCATTTAATGTTTGGTAACCAGAGACATCATCTTACCTGCTAAATTTTCTCTCAACTTCTCCAATTCAGAAGACAGCATGTTAAACTCTTCCTCCTTTTGGTGTAATTTATTTACAGTTTCTATTTAGGATAAAGTTAAAAGTTTAGTATGCTTCATATTTAACAATCCATCTAGAGCTTGGGTGTCTTACAACCCAATCAAATCATATGCCTGTGAGACTAGAGAAGACAGAAATACTAAAAAGTCCCATTAGAAATCACGACGCTATATAGAACCCACAGGAAGCAGGTGTGCAGCCTTCCTTTGCCTCTCAAATCTGTACATTAGGCAGGAGCAGGCATGCCTTTCCCACTCATCTCTCTTCTCCTTCTAACTAAAGCTTGGTAAAACTATTGATGACAAAAGCTTAAATAAGATAATATTTTTCCTAGGAATACTTACATTTTAATATGGAACAAGCTTTATGTCAAAAGAAGAAAGTATTAGTTGGGAGTTTGAGGCTTTTCAGAAAGCCAGTGGAATTCAGCACTCTTGGGCACTGCAGGAATTTCAGGATAGAGAAATTAGACTATAGGCAGCGTGTATTCTGAGTACTCCAGAGGCTGGCTCCAGCCTAAGTGCGTGATATTCTCTAATGATCTACTCACCATTTAGTAAGACATACCTTGCATACTTCCCTGAACAGAGACTGCCTCCTCTGAAGCATCAGCAAATTTTTCTTTCTAAAGAAAAAGAATTAGATATTCAGAATAGAAAGATTTCAAATTATATCTATATCTATCTCTCTCTCTCTCTCTCTCTCTATATATATATATATATATATTTTTTTTTTTAATTTTTGTAGAGACAGAGTCTCACTTTATCGTCCTCCATAGAGTGCGGTGGCATCACACAGCTCACAGCAACCTCCAATTCGTGGGCTTAGGTGATTCTCTTGCTTCAGCCTCCCAAGTAGCTGGGACTACAGGAGATTTCAAATTATAAAGATAAAAGTTTCTATCAATTCTAACTACAATGCTAACTCCTTTTTTTATTACTGGTCTTGTTTCATTAAAACTAACATACTTAGGCTCAGCACCTATTATTCAGCAGCTGGGGTGCCAGCCATATACACCAGAGCTGGTGGGTTGAAACCCAGCCCAGGCCTGCCAAACAATGACAACTACAACCAAAAAAAAAAAAAAAAATAGCCAGGCACTGTGGCAGACACCTGTAGTCCCAGCTACTTAGGAAGCTGAGGCAAGAGAATCGCTTAAGCCCAAGAGTTTGAGGTTGCTGTGAGCTGTGACATCACAGCCCTCTAGTGAGACTCTGTCTCAAAAAAACAAACAACAAAAAAAAGAAATCTGCCTAAGACAGTGAACAGGGCTTTGAAATGTTTATTTCCATGAAATATTTTATTTCTAAGGGTAATCTGAGTCTAACATCTTGAATCTAGGTCTGTGTCAAGTACTCTTTAAACGAGAAAGGTCTATCCACCACCTATTGCTCAAGGTCTTCTTTTGAAAACATGACAATTAAAAATCATTCTGCTGGGCTCGGCGCCTGTGGCTCAATGGGCTAAGGCGCCAGCCACGTATACCTGAGCTGGCTGGTTCGAATCCAGACCGGGCCCGCCAAACAACAATGACAGCTGCAACCAAACAATGGCCAGGCGTTGTGGCGGGCGCCTGTAGTCCCAGCTACTTGGGAGGCAGAGGCAGGAGACTCGCTCGAGCCCAGGAGTTGGAGGTTGCTGTGAGCTGTGATGCCACAGCACTCTATCCAGGGCAACAGCTTGAGGCTCTGTCTCAAAAAAAAAAAAAAAAACAAAAACAAAAAATCATTCTGCTGGGCCAGGCGTAACGGCTCATGCCCGTAATCCTAGCACTCTGGGAGGCCAAGGCAGGAGTTCACGAATTTGAGACCAGCCTAAGCAAAGGCAAAACCCCATCTCTACTAAAAGTAGAAAAACTAGCTCGGCGCCTGTGGCTCAACAGGCTAAGGTGCCAACCACATACACCTGAGCTGACGGGTTCGAATCCAGCCCGGCCCACCAAACAACAATGACGGGTGCAACCAAAAAATGGCCAGGCATTGTGGCGGGCGCCCGTAGTCGCAGCTACTTGGGAGGCGGAGGCAAAAGACTTGCTTGAGCCCAGGAATTGGAGGTTGCTGTGAGCTGTGATGCCATAGCACTCTATCCAGGGTGACAGCTTGAGGCTCTGTCTCAAAAAAAATAAAAGAAAGTAGAAAAACTGAGGCAAGAGCATCGCTTGAGCCCAAGAGTTGGAGGTTGCTGCAAGCTATGACGCCACGGCACTCTACCCAGGGTGACAGCTTGAAACTCTGTCTCAAAAAATAATAATAATAAAATAAAAAAATAAAAATCATTCTCCTGGCCTAGGACAGTGGCTCACGTCTGTAATCCTAGTACTCTAGGAGGCCAAGGAGGGTAGATCACCTGAGCTCAGGAGTCCCAGATCAGCCTAAGCAAGAACAAGACCCCCATATCTACTAAAAATAGAAAACTGAGGCAAGAGGATCCCTTGAGCCCAAGAGTCAGAGGTTGCTATGAGCTATGATGACACCATGGCACTCTACCCAGGGTGACAGAGTAAACTCTGTCTCCAAAAAAAAAAAAAAAAAATCATTCTCCTGGTTGTCCTGAAATAAACATTGAGCTAGCTACACCAAATGAATTCTTAAATGAGTATTCCTAACTAGGATTATAAAAAGATGAGCATGCAAGCCACAAGTCCATCAAAGCCACTTGTGTTGTTCCCAACTCAAGGTGGCGTATATTCTCTTAAGAGTATATGAAGGAATACTCTTTAACTTATTAATAAAAAGAAAAGAAAAGGGCAGCACCTGTGGTTCAGTGAGTATGGCACCGGCCCCATATACCAAGTGTGTCAGGTTCAAACATGGCCCTGGCCAAACTGCAACAACAACAACAAAAAAAATAGCCGGGCATTGTGGTAGGCACCTGTGGTCCCAGCTACTCGGGAGGCTGAGGCAAGAGAATCAATCGCCTAAGCCCAAGAGCTGGAGGTTACTGTGAGCTGTGATGGAACAGCACTCTACTGAGGGGTCAAAGTGAGACTCTGTCTCAAAAAAAAAAAAAAGCATTCTTAAAGGTTAGGAAAGAGAGAAGGGAAATGATGTGGAATTCAAATATCTTCTTAAATGGGCTCGGTGCCTGTGGCTCAACGGGCTAAGGCGCCAGCCATGTACACCTGAGATGGCGGGTTCGAATCCAGCCCGGCCCACCAAGCAACAATGACGGCTGCAACCAAAAATGGCCTGGCGCGTTGTGGCAGGTGCCTGTAGTCCCAGCTACTTGGGAGGCAGAGGCAGGAGACTCGCTTGAGCACAGGAATTGGAGGTTGCTGTGAACAGTGATGCCACAGCACTCTATCCAGGGTGACAGCTTGAAGCTCTGTCTCAAAAAAAAAAAAAAATCTTCCTAAATGATATCAACTCACAAAATGGTGATTCCCAGGCCAACCTCTCAAAATGTAGCTAAAATATTATATGCCAGTACAGTCCAAAAGAACTTTCCTCAATGATGGAAATGTTTTCTACCATGCTTGAATACTAGCTCCATGTGATCACTATTATTACTTAAAATGTAGCTAGTGCAACTGAGGAAGTGAATCTCAAATTTTACTTAACTTTAATCCACTTAAATGTATAGAGTCATATGTGCACAAGAGCTAACATACTGAAGAGCACAGCCACATGTATATACTTACCATTAACGAAAGTAGAAAACTGTAATATTGGCACTTAGATAAAGGGGGAAAAAAAAATCACAAATTTTTACTTACCACTATTATTAGCATAGAAGTATAATAAATGGGGAACAAGAAGGAAGGTAAAAGATCTGGGGAACTGACCTTTACTAGCTAATGTTTCTCTTATCTGGCTTCTCTGTAAGCTACAACCTTCCCTTTTTTATGACGTGCAGGTACCACTGGTACTATTCATGAGTATCAGCCTTGTTAGAGGTCAAGTTTTTTTTTTTTTGGTAGAGACAGAGTCTTACTTTATCGCCCTCAATAGAGTGCTGTGGCGTCACACAGCTCACAGCAACCTCCAACTCCTGGGCTTAGGCGATTCTCTTGCCTCAGCCTCCCGAGTAGCTGGGACTGCAGGCGTCCGCCACAACGCCCGGCTATTTTTCTGTTGTTTGCAGTTCAGCAAGTCCGGGTTTGAACCCGCCATCTTAGGTATATGGGGCTGGTGCCCTACTTGATGAGCCACAGGCGCCGCCTAGAGGTCAAGTTTTTGATGCAGGAGGCAGGAGCAAGGGGAAGGAAGAAAGTTGACAAAAGGTAAGAAAAAATGTGTCTTACAACTTGAGATTAAAGTGAGAGAAAATGTACAAAAGGAAAAGTAATTTCCCAAGGCAGAATAAACTAAGTTATTAGAAAGATTTCTTTGCATTCCTTCAATTAGACAGTACTCTGCCTCATCAACAAAGGGTGCTGATGACCAGGATGGCTGGGTGGCTGGCTGCCCCATGTAGGCACAAAGCAGATGGAAGGCGGCACAGGGGGCTGGGCAAGGTGGCTCTCGCCTGTAATCCTAGCTCTCTGGGAGGCTGAGGCGGATGGACTGCTTGAGCTCAGGAATTTGAGACCAGCCTGAGCGAGACTCCATCTCTACTAAAAAATAGAAAAATTGAGGCAAGAGCATCATTTGAGCCCAAGAGCTTGAAGTTACTATAAGCTATGATGCCCATAGCACTCTACTCAGGGCACCAAAGACTCTGTTTCCAAAAAATAAAAGGCACAGAACAAGAACTCTGTTATAAACAAAACCTAATTGTGTCCAATGTATAACTTGGAAGGTCTCTGTATTTAGTGTAACTAAGTAGTCAATTAACAATCCAAACCAAAACATTACTAGAGGCAAAGGGATTGGCTTTTTTAAACAAAAGTAATACCTACTTTAATTGCAAGTTTGGGTTTGATCTGATTCCCCTCGAGGTACAGTATTTATCAGCCAAAAACTAATACAGTCAATTTAAACCAACATTTTGAAGAAGGGAAATAGCTGCAATATTTCTCTTTATGGAGAATTAGTTTAAGAACAGGAAATGGCCAGAAACCCTGAAATGCAGACTACCAACAGGTACTTACCAAAATCTGAAGTTCTTTTTCCAAAGCCTCTTTCACTTGACTGACTTCACTCAAATTTTCCTGAAGATTAGTAAACTTTAGCTCTTTCGCCTGGAGCTCTTTGGTGATGTTACTAGCCTAATGTACAGTTACATGGTACAGAAGTAAATGAACAAAAATAAATAAATAAATAAAGAAGAAGAATGAGATGGAAAATATAAAACAAACACAAAAATTTTATGAGACACAAATGAAACAGAAAAAAACTGAAAGGAATAAAAAGTTGAAGTTGGTGTTTTTTAAAAATTCTAAGAAGTCTATAACTTCAAACAGTTCAGTTCTAGATAAGATTATACAGGGTGGACATAAAGTTCATGTGCAATTTAAAAGTTTAACATAGTGAATTGCATACAAACTTTATGGACACCCTGGATATAGCTATTTTAAATAGTCAAAATAGACTGTTTTTCTATACCTCAATTTAATTTGGAAATAACAGCATGATCTAAAGCAGAAAGTGTAGATGCTTACTTTCTGAATGAGCTACTTGAGCCATTTCATTTTCTGGAGTTTAAAAACATTAAGACAGGAAGCGCAGCACCCGTAGCACAGTGGTTACAACACGTACTGAGGCTGGCAGGTTCGAACCCGGCCCAGGCCAGCTAAACAGCAATGACAACTGCAACCAAAAAATAGCTGGGCGTTATGGCAGGCACCTGTAGTCCCAGCTACTGTACCAACCTCAGGAGGCTGAGGCAAGAGAATCGCTTAAACCCAAGAATTTAAGGTTGTTGTGAGCTGTGATGCTACAGCACTCTACCAAGGGCAACAAAGTGAGACTCTGTCTCAAAAACAAAAAAACTACATTAAGACAGAAGTGATGGGGATATGTATACATAATTTTCTGTAATTTTGTATGTGCTTAAATTATTTCAACATTTCAATAAAAATAAAATTTAAAAATCTGCTAGGTACTAGTTATGAGAACTTGGCTTTCATTAAATCAGTGGTTCTCAAGCTTCCTAACGCCTCCTAATGCCGCGACCCTTTAATACAGTTCCTCATGTTGTGGTGACCCCCAACCACAAAATTATTTTCCTTGCTACTTCATAACTGTAATTTTGCTACTGTTATGAATCGTAATGTAAATACCTGATATGCAGGATATATTTCCATTGTTACAAAGGGGTCGTGACCCACAGGTTGAGAACCGCATTAAATCTTGATGTAAATAAAATAAACTAACCATTATCTACACATTTCTAATCAATTTTTGTATAGTGACTGGTACTTAGGAACCACATGAGGAGATTTGAGAAAAATCTTCTGTAACTAGTTTATCTTTAACTATGGTTACTTAGTAAACTTTTGCTCTCTGTCTGTCCTCACCTCTCCCCATTTAACGATTACGACCTTCCTTCTTTGCCAAAAGGGCAGCTTCTCCCACAAAAAGCTCAGAGCATTCAGCATCAATACCAGCGCCTCAACTAGTGGCAGGACTGAGAAAGAATTCTTTTTTTTTTTTAAGAAAGAATTCTTAACAATCCTTAAAAGTGAAGATGACACTTAACAAGACTAGTCAGTATGAAATGCAGCTGGTCAATGTTTCATATAATTTCCTATGCCTTGACCAAACTCACACTTGTCTAGTTTTTCCTCAAAAAAGCAAAGGAGTTCTCATTGTGCCACAGAAAAACTCCAGTGAAACACAACTGATGATGCAAAGGGCTTTAGGGCTCTTAATTTTGCCATGAATATCACAGCACTTTCATTTACAAGAGTCAAGAGTCATTCAGAGCTCACTTGTATGTTAGTACTTAACCCTCCCTATAGATAAGGCAATTACAGTCATGGGTAGCTTAGGGTCAAGGGTATATTCTAAGAATTATAAGGTTAGGTGATTTTGTCACATGAACATCACTGAATGCACTTACACAAAACCGGGTACCTAGGTTAGGTGGTATGGCCTGCTGCTCCTTGGGCTACAACTGTGGCTGTACTGAATACTATAGGCAACAGTGGTATTTGTGGCTCTAAATGTATCTAAACATAGAAAAGGTACATACAGTAACATAACCTTGGGACCATCCTGTTACATGTTGTCCCTGACTGAAACATACTGAAACATATGTGGGCTGGAAAGAAGGACATAATCTTAAGTTTCCCTTTTAATTTGTTCACTCATTTACCTTAACATCATTGTCTTAGGGAGCTATTATAAATACAGATTGTAGACTCAAACTAAGCTTAATCAAGAGATCTCAGCATAAAGTACTAGCTAAGGTACCCAGGCAATAGGTAGCCAAAATAAATGTATGTTGTTGAGCTACTATTTTCTCCAATCTCCTCAGATGAAACCATATTCAAGATACTCAGAAGATACTAAACGATACTCAACTGGGAGGACCAAGGAATTTGTTTTAATTAAGTCAGAAACTTTACAGATGAATTAATGGAACTCAAAAGTAACACATAATGCAAAATAAGGACAATAAATGGGAAAAAAAGATGAAGGATGTTGATACAAACCTTGCCACTTTCAGCATTCTTTTCAATCTCTAAATTTTTAATCTGTTTCTCAGCTGCCTCAAGCTGCTGTCTAAGTTTCTCAATTTCCGATTTACCTTCGGAACTGGCTTTCCGAAGTGCATCAAGATCCAAAAGCTTTTCTTCAGTAGCCTTGAGCTGTGATGTAAAATTATCAATAACCTTGGTTTGTTCATTGCATTTGGCTTGCAGTACCTCTAGCTCCTTTACCTTTATTTCAGCTTCCTGTAATTTGTTTAACGTGTCTTCCATTTCTACTAGATGCTGGTCTTCTGCTCTGTCCAGTTTTGATTTGATGGCTTCCAGACTGTTCTCCTTTTCCTTAATGACCTTCATCAGTTTAGCCCTTAGGGCTTCTATCTCTTTAGCATGAGCAGACCGCTCAGAGTCTTGTTGATTCTGTAAATTTTCTATTTCATGCTGGTAATCAAGTCTCATTTTCTCTATTTGTGTTTTTAACTCAGCAAATTCTGCTATCTCTGTTCCAACCCCTTTGCTAAAGGACACCTTCAGCTCTTCCATCGCCTGCTGGTGAGATGCAATGGCAGTCTCCAGTTTGGACTTCCACAGAGCTATCACATCTGAATTCTCTTTGTTGGCATGATCAAGCTTGCTTTTCAATGACTCGTTCTCTTTGGAAAGCTTCTCTGTGGCAGTATAAAGAGCCTTTATCTCCTTCTGATAAGTTTCTTCCTGGGCTCCAAAATGTTCTTTCAGAGAAGCTATTTCTGTCTGGTGGTCAGTATGGGTGACTTCTAACTTTTCTTGCAAAGAGCTTATCTCTTGCAATAGAGAAAGTGACATATCCACATCCCCAGCAGGTTTATTGGACTCTAGCCTTCTTCGGAGCTCAGCTGCTTCCTGTATTCTCAGTGCTAGGTCTTTCTCTAGTTCCATTATACGTGATTTTTCTGATACTGTAGC
>CAUYRH010064679.1:0-32061 GCA_963574655.1 Perodicticus potto | reverse complement strand
TATACAATTAACTTTGTGAAAAAATTATTTGTACTTATATTTAGGAAAATTGATAAGTAGCAGCTTCAAGTTATTCCTGACATTATTGAATCATTGATTAATTTCTTATCATCTGTCAACTCTTTGAATTTTATGGATTACAATAATGTACTAAATGCTCTGTTAAATTTTCTAATAAAACAGGTGTAATTATAAGGAGAGTACCATTATTCTTCTAGTTTTTCATAAAATTATATAATTTATATGACATAAAAGACATTTAATTGCATAAAAATTCTATCTTCTTGGCCAAGTGCTGTGTGTGGTTAATGCCTGTCGTTGTAGCACTCTGAGAGGCTGAGGCAGGTGGATCCCTATGCTCAGGAATTGAAGACCAGTCTGAGAATGAGCAAGATCCTATTTATACTAAAATTATCTGGGTGTTGTGGCAGGTGCCTGTAGTACCAGCTAGTTGGGAGGCTGAGGAAGGAAAATTGCTTCAACCCAGGAGTTTGTGGTTGCTGTGAGCTAGGGCGATGCTATGGTTCTGTAGTCAGGGAAACAGAGTAAAAGAAAATTCTATCTTTTTACCACTTAACATATAGAAAATTTTTATCTGTAATATAACAGAGTTTCTTTATACCCCCACATCTTTTTTGTATCATACCAGTTCTGTGTATTCAATCAATAAATATTAATTGATTATCTCCTACAGATTATGGGAGACTCCAGTTAAAGTAAGAAAAGGTGGGAAAATACACAAATAACAGTATTTGAAATAGAAAATAGGAAGTTCTATAGGAAAGGTGCAGAGAAAGGGAGACATATGTTCAGAAGAATCGGAGATTCCCTCTGGTACAGTTGAGTCAGGGCTGGTCACGCATGACACTTTTAGTTCTTATTTATACACCCTTTACAAACCTTGTACTGCAAAGTGGAAGCTGGAGGAATGTGGTCTTCATTAGCTATTCATGGAAATTCGCTGTATGTTTTCTCCTTGATATGTATATGCTACGATAATTCATTTCCTCTCAGACAAATATAACTATGCTTTATCAGACACAAGATATGCATTTCGGAAAGCATGTACATAAGATATAGTTTCATTACCTCATACCTTATAGGCTTTGAAAACATGTCAGTGTTAATCATGAACCCAGGATCCTTCGACACCCTGTCGGGACCATTTTCAATCGTTTAGAGGAAAGTACTATTTGTGTTAGCGGAGCTCCCTCCAGTTCTCTCCCTTCAACAAGAAAACGACTAAACTTTAACCTCTTTTACATATTCAAGAATCTTAAAATTATATCATTTTTAGTTTTCAAAATACTTTTCCTGTTTAAAAAAAAAAGAAATTAAAAAAGTATCAAAAAAACTGCAGTCCATTAACTTGCTATTTAGACTCTCAATACTCTCCTAGGCTCAGAATATATATGTTACATCATCCATTCATTAAAAAAATTTTTTTTTATTTCTACTTACTACTATGCAACCGACACAGATAACACAATGGCGGTGAAAAAAGACACCGTCCTTGTGTTTTAACTTTCTCCTGTTTTCAAATTCTTTTTTTTCTTTTTTGCAGTTTTTGGCCGGCACTGATTTTGAACTGGCCACCTCTGACATATGGGGCCGACGCCTTACTCCTTTGAGCCTCAGGCGCCGCCCTATTTTAAAATTCTTTTCACAGTTGAACATTGATCACGTGGGAGTGACCCTGCACCACATTTTCTCTCCATATTGTTTCATTTACTTTGGCCTTCTCACAGCAGCCTTTCTCATTGTCTGTAATTGAGATGTTTGGGGTGCCCGAAACGCTTATCACTCTCTCATTTCTTAAGGTACTCTAACTACAGTGTCCCAGAAGTTGACATACATAGGGAAATAGGAAATTGTAGCTAAATGTACTTTTATTTATGTAATTTCACAAATATTTAAACAAATTTGCTTTGCCTGTTTGCCACCTCTTTGTAAAATTTTACAATGAATATTTTGTAATTAAAGGTATATTTAACTGCAATTTTCACTTTTCCCTATTTACGGCGACTTTGGGACCCGCCGCAGACCAAGCCTGTGCTGTCCTACCTACAGCAATCTGCTCCTGCTTCCCTCTGTCATTAACATTTTTAAAAAGATGTGTTAAGACTACAGTTCTACATTTTCATTTTTTGTCCCTCAGCTCACTCTAATCAAATATTATTAAATCAATCACTTTGGTTAAATCTCTTGCTCACATCTGCCAATCCCATCTCGACAAACCAAGCAGATAATTGTAATTTCTGATATTAGTTAACCGATCTGCAGCATTTCCATTGTCCAGCTCTCATTTTTCTAGAGACACTTTCTTTGATTTCCCTGGAGGCCACTCTAAACTTCAAGAGTTTTTGTATGTTAACCACCTTCTGGGTCTTCTGCTGATGGAAACTCACTCCTCTTCTCAGTATCTCAATGCTGGAGTCCCACACTGAGTCTTACTTGTATTCCACTGCCAAAATAATGTGGTGACCTCCTTCAGTTCCATGAACTTAGTACTGTCCCTGCACTAATACACCTATGACCTTCACACAGAGAAACAGACTGCAATGCGGGATGCCTGCTGGATACATCCTCACATCTTGGCATCTAAAGTTCAGCATGTTCAAAAAAAAAACTCTTCATTCTCTTTCACACACACGTGCGCCACTAATCCTTTCTAATGCTTCTATATCTGAGGAAGAGATTCCATATCACCCAGTTCTTGAGCTATGTCCTAGTAGTTACCCTGATTCTTTTTTGCTCATACAGGTTATTTTAGTGTTGCCCTGAAATAACCATCTCCCCCTCTTTTGCCTCATTTTATGCACTTATTTTGATGTGTAATTCTATATTCACTATTACCTGAAATGACACTACATGTTCAACAGTTTGGTAATTAATTTCATGTCTCCACTACTAGCGCCATGGGGACACACCACACACACTCTTGTGTGTGTCTTTTCTGAAAGTTCTCAAAATGTGAATGTTCTAGAACATTACAGGCTCCGGATAAAATCTTCAGTGAATGATTAAATCCATGTATATGAAATAAAGACCTGAAACGAAGCATAGAATCTTGTACTATCCACTGTGCTGGCAACGTGCTCCCCACTCACCCTACCTTCCCCAACATTTGAGGGCAGCACGCTGCTTCACTTTTGTCTCTACTAATAAGGCTCTTCTTTTTTTTTTAGAGGCAGAGTCTCACTTTATCACCCTCGATAGAGTGCTGTGGCATCACAGCTCACAGCACCTCCAACTCCTAGGCTTAGGCGATTCTCTTGCCTCAGCCTCCCAAGTTGCTGGGACTACAGGTGCCCACCACAACACCCAGCTATGTTTTGTTTTAGTTCGAGGATGGGTTTGGACCCACCACTCGGTATATGGGGATGGCACCCTACTCACTGAGCCACAGGCACTGCCCCTAATAAGGCTCTTCTTGAAGCTCTTCCTGCTTTCCGCAGGAAGCTATAAGTGTTCACCCTGCTAGATTTCTAGGGCCTGCTGTGGAACTCTCCCCTGCACCAGTGACAGTATATGCTCTAATTTCATGTTTTCATGCTCCTTTCACCCCAGACTCTATGTTTGTTCAGGGACATACGGTTGACCTCCTGTATCTGTGTATGCTGCACCTAATGCAACAAAACACCGATCAAAATTCTTTCTCAAAAATGGATGATCGTATCTGTACTGAGCACACACAGACTATTTTTTCTTATCATTACTTCTTAAGCAATACGATGCAACTATTTGTATAATACATTGTATTAGGTATAGCTAGAGATTATTTAAAGTATATAGGATTGTGTGTGTGTGTGTGACAGGGAAATCCTGCACCATTTTATACTGGGACTTTAACATTCATGGACTTTGGTATCTGAGGTGAGTCTGAGAACAATACATACCTAATACAATACATTGTATTATGTATAGCTAGAGATTATTTAAAGTATATAGGAGTGTGTGTGTGTGTGTGTGTGAGAGAGAGAGAGAGAGAGAGGGAAATCCTGCACCATTTTATACTGGGACTTCAACATTCATGGACTTTGGTATCTGAGGTGAGTCTGAGAACCAGTCCCCTTTGGACAGCAAGGAATGACTGTATGGGTTTGGCTCCATCTTCATTGCACACATGAAAGGCACTGATAGAAATATGTGTTGAACAGATGAGATTTGATAAAATGCTTTAGATTGCCTCGGATTTATAAGAGACACATCTGAACTCATTCCATGAGTTTATTTCTCAAAGAATTTAAATAATTACCTCTCATTAGGCTTTGACAGACATATATTATTCTGCTCTGCAACAAGGGCTCAACATTTCCATAAAGCTTGTCCCTTACTCTGCTGAGAGGGAGATGTCTTCAGAGCTTCTAAGGGCTAATCTCTGTCTAGACATGATTTCTAAATAAGCTAAAGGACTTTAGTATACTTCAGGGCAAAGTGATATGCTAATAACTCTACTAAGTTTGAAACTAAGAGTAGAATTTTTTGTTGGGTTGGTCTATTCTTCCAACCTGAAGAAGGAAGCTACTCATGCACCACTCATTCATAATTTCCTCCAGCATCATAGGTATTCAATGACGTGATAACAACAATAGCAAAGGTTATGAAATTATGCAAAATTTCCACGAATATATTCCCTTGTTATAAAATACAGGATATAGCAGTTTAGACTACATGATGTGAAAGGTTTACCTCTAGAGTAACAAGAGATAAATATGAAATAAGGATTTAGGGAGAGAGTGACAACTGTTACTTCCTTCTTTATATTTCCACTGAGAGATATGTTACTCAATCTTTTCATTCTCCTGTATAGTCCCGTCCTTCGAGAAGACTCATTATGCAATTAGTAACGTTAGGTATAAAAGAGGTTCCAATATAGTTAAAACAATTGACTCAATCTTTTGCATATTTCCTATCATATTAATCAGTAGGTGGACAATGAGTTTTTTACCTCCACTTAGGGATCAAAGTCGTTTCTGAGCCCACAGTCTGCCTCCCAGGAAAGGTTACTTTCTTCTTAGAATTTCATTTCCAGACCTGGCAAGGTTAAAGTTCCTTGAAAGTTTCTGAAGATTCAATTTCCCTTCCCTATTCTATTTTGTGTGAAAAGTGATTGAGTAGCCAGGAAAGTAACAGAAAGTTCAAGTTTCAACCTTGTTTATGATCTGTTCTGATTTCCCCACTCTAGCTTTACTACTAGTTAAGCTATTGCAATATTTTAGTCTCTGACTTCTTTCAATCTTTGTCTTCTGATCCAACATTGTCCAACATATGTCAAAATCGTGGTTTGAAGTCATTATGTAGTTAAATAAAATAAAATAATTTTCAGTTCCCAGAGACATAGGAGATGTCAGTCATTACCACAAAGTAATCAGGAATTAAGATAGAGTCACATCCCGGAAGCCAGGAGCATGCCGACATAAGTGAGACCGTCTAGCCCTGGACTTTGCAGCTGCAGTTCCACAAAAGGAACAAGCGTGGAACACCCGGAATCAGAAACAAAATGCTAGAACAATTCCAGAACTTCTTTTAGCCTCCCTTCATTTCAACATAAGCTTCTCTGACATTTACAGCATAGATTTGTTTTGTTTTGGCATACTCTCGTGTTTTTCCTTGGCATCTTAAAGGGCTCCTTGGAAAGTGGCAACTATATGAAAAAAATGCTCCCACCTTTCTTTGGTTAAACTAACTTTGTTCAATGGATATAGATTAATTAGTTCAGTGAATTTGGGACAGGTTCAACAATAAAGCAAAGAGAAATTTGAATAATATAGAAGTAATGTCTTAAAAAATACTAGAAATACAATGTGGCCGTATTTGCTTAAAAATAACATGACATAGTATGGAAAATATAGAGTTCACATAGAGACTAGAAGAGATTAGATTACAACATTTTTAGATGTCAGTTTCCATCTGTAGAAAAGCTCTAACAATATACAGAACACTGGATTATTGTGAGAATTAAAAGAGAAAACCTATGTGAATGCTCATTCATTGCTTTATTTATTCAGGAAGATTTATTTAAGCCTACATCTTATTTGAATGATGCTGATCATTCTCATAAACCTTGGGATTCACATTGGGAAAATGATTGTAGGATAAATTATGTTTTCATGTACAAATTTGGCTGAATCTAACCATTTTTCTAAAAAATAAAGTATTCTTCCATAGAGAACAATTTTTGATGTTAAACTACATACTGGGCACTTGTGGTTCTCTTGGTTACTACAAAGCACAAAGCATAAATTTTAAAAGAATAAACAATTCGCTGGGTTTTTCATTTAAAGCTTTGTCCTCTAAAGTCCTTTGATGAATATTGTATTTATAGGCTTTGATGCCAGCCAGTTTAAAATATAAGGCTTCACTAACCACCTCTTTCAACTGTTGCATTAGAGACATTCAGAGAACAGGCTGCACAAAATAGCACAATTTGCATTCAATGCAGAATCTCTACAGTTAAACTTTCAAGTCTTAATGAAGGGTCATAAAATCTTACAGTACTGACCAAATAGATTTCCTAGAACATTAAATCCCCCACGAATCCTCCTGTACTACTTTAAACACAAGTTAAAATTGCAAATCATAAATACTGAATGCTTCCTTCCTTAATGTAAGTTCACTATTGTAACCTTGTCTGGCAGAGATGTTCCATTTAAAGGTCTGTAACATTTTCATTATCAGCCCTATCTCCGAGGGGTTGGCAATGCAGCTGTTTCTGTTTGTAATGGGCTGAAAATGCTTATACTGATTTTTTTCTTTAAGTCAGCTGCTAGTAGCTCTTTTCAGGCCCTCAGTTAAAACAAATGGGATTTCTTTAGTCTTCAATTGTCTTTTCCATTATTATCCAGTTAAAAACACAATTCTGTAACAGAACATGTATTTTCTGAGTTCTCCTCTACCACGTTGCTTCAGGGTATGTGTAAGTGTGTGTGTGTGTGCATATGTATTTATACATTGCATATGTATAAAAGATAATATTTTCTCAAAGCTTAATTCTAATTGTGATGAAAGAGACATGAAATAAAAGGAAATCCTATTAAGATACATGAAAATACATCTACAATTTAAGTTCCCGACTTGAAAGAAAGAGTACACTTACACGGCCTGAAATAGGCTCAAAGCATACGAAAGACTGAAATGTTCTCAACGCTAAAGCATTTTCACAAAAGCCATGGCTTCGCTATTGATGAGACTATATTAAATGTTTTCTAATGAAGTGACGTGTTAGTGGGTAATTTGTTTCTCTCCTGTGCTATCTTCAGGTGTTTGCTAAGTGCATTCAGTCTTAGCAAGTTCCCAGGGTCCCAGAGTCCCAGGCTGGGGGTCCAATCTATGAAACCTAAACCATCATGGTTACCAAGATATGTTGAAGCATCGATCTACCTATTGACAAATATAACAGGAGAGAGATTCTGACTGGCTGATGAAAGGGGCTTTGACGATGCATAAATAGTTCCTGATTTTAATTGAAATACTGCATGTTTTTGTAAAGCTATCATCTATCAGGGACAATATCCATCACACCATGTTCCTTGGCCCCTTAAATTCCTGGAGTAATTTACCAGAAGACAGTGAACAATTTGATACTCAGAAACTTGGAAGGTTTTATCGACCTCTTAACATTCACCAAGCCATGAAAGTCAGGCAATGACCTGGCCTAACCAATACAGAAAGTGAGCCTCAAGGATATTAGGATGCACTTTCTAGTCATTTCTCAATTCTACTAACTGCTGTTACCATCTAACCTAGAGGTTAGGAGAGAGTTTTTGATGTTATCTCATCCAGACACTATCTCATCCTTTGATATTCCAAGATTCACAATATAACAAAATAAGCCATGGTCAGAAGAATTATGACATCACACCATACACTTCGAGTGGTGTGGATTTTATAAATTATATGAAAAGAGTACAAAATAGTGTATCTTTGATTAGCCCTGGGCAAACATTCTGCTTGATGTAAGAAGACATATTACAAGTGATTATTTGGTGGTGGAAATATAGTACATAACATCGTATTAAATTTTATAGAAAATGAGTTGATGACTATTTCAAAGTTTCACTTCACAAACATAATTCCAGATTTCTGTCAGAGTTAAACTATGTGACATCTGAAGTTTTCTGTCCCAGTGAATTTACTTCAGTTATGTTTGAATACCTGATATGCACTTTATTACCCTTAGTCTTCTGTGATAGCAGTCCTCCCTAATGTATGTATGTATTTGAACTTGCAACAAAAATAAATAGCTCTTGAGCTTCCCTCGGAAGACATTCTGCATTCTTATGCCACTTGAAATCTTTCCCTTCATTTATCAAGTAACCACTTAATTATTCTTTTTATTTCTTTCTTTCACTGAAATACTTGAAACTCTAATGGATTCTGTCTTATCAATTCAGAGGGAATAGAAACTGTAGTACAGAGTCACAAAAGAAGCGATTGTGCTTGCCAAGGGCTCTTTTTACATACCAGGCAAACCTGAAAGGTCCTCACGGTGGCCCTTTTGTCCTGTCTCCTTCCTCTACTTCTGTCCCTGGGACGGCAACTCTCCAACCCGCAGTGCGCTTACCCAGCTTAGTAACTCATTACACTCGTTTTCTCTGTTGACAGTATATTTTCAAAGAATCGGAAAAAAACATTAATCTAACAATTTAAGTCAACTATATGAACTTTGCTTACATGCATCATTTGGTAGAATTTCCTCTCTCCCTGCTAGTTTTTCACCCAAGCTCAAAATTGATTATTATCTTTATATTTATGGGAAACAAAATTTAGAAATTCATGACTTTGACTTAATTATATACCACTTAAAATTATGTTGCATACTATTTCCTAGAGTATATATATATATATATATATATATTTTTTTTTTTTCATATATATACATATATATATTTTCACAGTTTATGAAAGTTTCTTCTATTTATAGTGTGGACTCTTGGCTTTCCAGAGAAACCAAGAAACCCATAAAAAGAGATTTTAAAAGGACATTTTTAAATACAACCTTAACTATACACACATAAAATTATTTGAATATACTATAGCAACAGCAATAAAAATTGAAAGCTAAATATCGACAGTTTTAAGTCCATGTTTATAAATTGGAAAAGATATCATCAGGATTTAAACAGAAAGTGAGAAACCAGTATAGAGTGAAATCACAGAGTTAAGGTGGAAGAATGTGCCAAAGAGATTATGGTTCACAGTTTCAAGGCAATTAAAAACGAATGGCATATTCCACTTAGCATAATATCCTGTCATATTGTCTCAAATAACAGGATTTTCTTCTTCATTTTTTTTTTAAAGCTGAATAGTATTCCACTGTGTATACAGCATGTATAGATCATATGTCCTTTACCCATTCATCTGTTGATAGACACTGTTTCCATATCTTGGCTATTGTGAAAATGCTGTAATGAACATAGGAGTACAGATACGTCTTCAATATAATGATTTTATTTCCTTTGAGGATGTATATAATCCAGCAGTGGGATTGCTGGATCACATGATAAGCCAATTTTTAAATTTTGAAGAATCCCATATTGTTTTCCATAATGGGGGTACTCAAACAAATTTCCACCAATAGTATGTAGTAATTTCCCCTTTTCCACGACTCCACCTTGGGGGTTAATTGATCATCAGCCCTTGTTGGGAACCCAGTGTAAAGAGAAATAATGTATGAGTAGACCCTGTATTAAAACAGGAAAGTGCATGTCCCGTACCTGATAATAAAAGAGTGGATGGGCTACTACTTTCAAGAAGATGTGATTCTAACTGTCTGCCAAAGGTATGTTTGATCAACGTACTTTGACAGCTGTCAGTTTTCAGATCACATTTCATGGGCAACCCCTAAGCTCCCATGCCGTTAATTATTATTAATTTATATGGATGTGCAGCTGAATCATGGGCTTGTGAAAACGCAGATTTCTGATCCACCCACAAAGTTTATGATTTGAAATAGTCTGGGGTGGCTTTGAGTGTTTGCTTTCTAACAAGTTCCTAAGTTATGTTGCTGCTGGCCCATGGTTCTTCATA
Organism: Perodicticus potto; assembly: GCA_963574655.1. Classification (NCBI taxonomy): domain Eukaryota; kingdom Metazoa; phylum Chordata; class Mammalia; order Primates; family Lorisidae; genus Perodicticus; species Perodicticus potto. The sequence continues at coordinate 22,029 of CAUYRH010064679.1, read as the reverse complement.
TGTGGGTCATTATGAAAGTTTTGAGATGCACAAAACATCACGAAAAGTAAGATCTGTGAACAAATGAAGCCCTCCCTGCCTCACTGACAGGCCGAGAAAGCTGAAACTTGGATGGTGGCATGGTGAATCAGAAAGGGCGCTCTTGACTGTTTCTTGGAAGTGAAATAATGGACCATAACACAATCTGTCTCAAAAACTTTTTGTAGTCATCCACCAATATATTCAAAGATGCTGTTATTAAAGGGCAGATTTCCCCAATTGTACTAGGAGAAGCTACAGATCATTTTAAATTCGGTTCAGTTGAGAACAAAAAGGAGGAATGAAAATATCATTCAAATTATTATGGTGATGGAATGGGCTCAAAATAAATATCATCCCAACTAATGCTGAAATATAACCAACCATGCTGGGATAGTTATTGCATAATCATTCATTTTTATGGGAAATACTGCTGACCTGGATAATATTCTTTTGCCAGATTCTACTGCTGAGGTTTTCTTTTCTACATACGTAGACACTGAAGCTTATGACTGCCCATAATTTTATCCTTTATATTTATTTAAAAGAATAGCAACTTGACTGAAGTAGAACACAAAAACATGTAAATATAGTTTTGTCATTTTCTGAAACTTAGAGAAGTAGGTGAATGCTTATATAAAATAATAATTGTTTATGTATTACATTGTGATTCACTATGCCTTTTGTTCATATCAAAATTCTTCATGTATCGAAATCAAGACTATTTCCCATGTAGCTGCTTTTAACTTGTGATGAAATAAAATATTAGCTATTTCAGAGAAAAATAAGGGTCAGGTTTATTGTATGATTAATTTGTCTTTTTGGATCAGTTAAGAATGATTAGAGGAATATTTTATGAAATACATTTTTTGTTGTTAGGAAGTAAATTAGTGTTTCTGGGGAAGAGCACATCATCATATATTCTGATTTGTTTACAATTTTTTGGACCATTTGTTAGTTAAGCACTCTTCAAATGAGCAAACTAAATAGGAAGAAATGATAGTGTGAGAAATTTCAAGAAGTTCTCTGTACAATTGTTGGTGGATAAGTTGATGTTTATTTTACTGATTGTACTTATGCCTTACATATCTGAGACAATATTTTAGTATGTATTTATTATGTAATAAAAATTAATAATGAAATTTATAAGAGCCCTGCTTTCTTAAGTATTAAAGAATAAATCAAAGCAGCAATTATTATCATGTACAAAAATTTTAAAGTTTAAATCTTATTTCAATACCTTTCCCCAAACATATATGAATTTGTTTTATGTTTTGAACTCACTAAGTGACATGGGGTATAGCATTTGCTTGGTAGACACCTCCTTTTTGTGTCTCTAAAATGCATGTTTGGACTATTCGACTCTTCATCCTTCTGAATAAGGCACTTTGATTTTCTGATATTCTTAATTCTGAACTTGGGTAATTCTTAGGATGAAAGCTGAGGAATTGGATAAGAGCATTATAAAAATATTCTATTTTTGTATATTTTTGAGTATTTTAAGATAAATCTTTGCATTCTTTTCTTTAGATTCCCATTTTCATAATATTTTCAGGCAACATATTTTTTCTATCACATTTGTTTTCATGCTCATTTGCTGAGCTGTACTAAAATGTGATGCCTGTTTGAAAAGCAGAAAGAAAAACTGACTCAATCAAGAAACACAATATTATGTTGAAATGTCTGGTTGACTGTTTCATCCTTAAATTCTCCTATTAACTAGAAAACTAAAAGATAGATTATTTGAAATAAAATAATTTTTTGAAAAGATATTCATGGAAATAAGTATAATAAAAAAATGTTGAAAATGACTAATATTTATTATATTATGGTCATTTCTGAGTTCTTTTTAACAGAAAAGGTTCTTTTATATCAAATATAAAGTTTATACCCTCCTATTATTTTATAGTGGCATTTCAAGCCTATAAGAACCACAATCAGAAAATTAATTTAATGGAGAAGATCTCTTTGTTTTAATTCTTCTGCAAAACATAAACTTATGTATGTATAATATTATATACCGTAATTGACATGAACTGAATTAATATACTTAACAATATTTGATAGAGAAATAGTGAGAGAGAGAAAGAGAATCATCTGCTCATTTTTCATTTGTCCCAACTAATTTTCACAAAGGGGTTTAAATGACTTAGCCTGTGCCCTCAGGTACAGGAGTTGAAATTTTACTCTACTAAGGTAGTTCCTTTCTCCTTATTTTCCCCTGGAGTTTTGAAGGATGTTACCTTTTAATTTGATTGCAAACGTCCTGTAGACATACGTTCTTAGATATAGTGTTCAGTTTTGCTCATTGGTTTGTGTTTGGTTTATTCTAGAAAAGTGATGTAGGCGTCAACAAGACCTAATAGATTCTGTTTCCACCACCACCCCTTGACGACACATGTCTTTATCTTAATTGTGTTGTTCTACCTTTACCAATAATACAAATAAATTAACAATGTTCAACATCTCAAACTTGATTTCACACTCCTTAGTGAGTTCTGTGAAATTTCCATGCTACATTATTTACAGCTACTCGCAAAAAGTATGTGTGAAATAACTGTGAAGGCAGAGAATCAAAACATGAAGATGTAATAATTCATCTGTAAAAAGCTCTGTATTTGGTATATGAGCACTGCCAGAACTCTTTCTTGACATTCAATTCCAACACTACAGAATTCTGCGTCTGCCTAATACACAGGAAAGTGGGTATTATAGGGCTGCCAAAACAAGGTGATGCTGTAATTAGTAGGCCTTTATAAACTTCTCTGTATTTTTCCATAAGCTGACAATGACTTATGCACAGTATAATCATGTCTTATCCAGTAAATTATGTTTCTTTCCCTCTCTTTAAGCTTTTTTTTGGACAATCCTTTGTTAAGTGTCAACTTAAAAAGTGTTTAAATCTTATAATTTATCACTTTCTACATCACATCTTTACACTTAACTTGCTGACAAATGCTAGGTATGCAACTATAGACACAGTTTTCAAAAAAATACATAATTCTCATGGTTATTTATGAGTTTTTCTGCCATTCAATTCATGTTCCCCTTAATGAAACAAACCTACAGAGGAGATATTTCTACTCTTTCACATTGCACTTTTCATATAGCTATAAGAATGTTATTATACTTTAGGTACACTTATTGAATATTAATTTCAAAAAGGAAAAACTGAAAGCTTGATTCAAACTATTAATGCAAATTATCTCTATTCAATATCTATTAAAGGAAACTCAATTCATCAGGAACTAATCACATTTCATTTCCCATTTTTCATTCTTCGTATGGTCAACACCTACAGAGCAGTTGAGGTGTGTGATAATCAAAAAAACGTTCATGGTTGAATAGATTTAATTCTTTAGCTTCATCAGTGTGCCGTATTAAAAAGTCCCATGGCATATTTAGCTTGATTGGTTAAGATATTACATTAGATTTCTGATATTAACAGATTTCAAATGCGACATAGATGGAGTGAGGAATTGCTTTTTCCATCTCTTACGTAACATGAAAATTGGATGGAAATAATTTTCAAAAACAAGAAAAAGTTAATGAAACTGTAATCCAATCTTTATCATGGTAATGGAAAAATAAATAAACATTAATTTCCTTTTTATAAGTGGACACTACCACAGATGTTCAGGTATATTTGGGACTGTAAAAGTAATCCAGGAGTATAACGAAAAAGGAAGCAGATATTAGTTTTCTCAGAAACTTTGTGCTAAAAATCATTCAGCATAGTCTACTTGTTAGAGAGGCTGTGGGAGTCTAATTTAAAACATATTTGGCAACATGTTTTCTGCCTGCATATTTCTTCGCAGTTACATAAACTCACATTTTATTCATTTTTATTTTCTACTCTTTCCCCACAAATATTCATGTTCTTCCAACTTCCATTAATAATACATATACAGAAAAATTTTAAATTATTTTTATTGTCTTTTTAAAATTAAGAGAACTAAAGACAGGTCAAGGATAGCAACAATAATACAGAATCCTTATTGTTCCATATCTGAACTTCTTACAACTTTTATATATATAGTTTATATTATTCTATTTTTCCTGATGGATTGGGATTTCTTTGGAAAAAAGATGGGTGGATTTTCCTTTTTTGATTCTTGCAATTCAATATAATAAAATATATGGCACATGGTCATACAACAGAGGGTTTGTTTGCTTTATAAAACTATATTCAGAAAGAAGCATTTTATTCTCTCTCAATCTCCACCACTTCTCTCCATCCTGCTCTTCATTCATTAAGGTAATATTAAATGTGAAAAATAATCAATATAATTCTGTATTCAGTTAAGAATTAACAAGCTAGCATTTGATGTCCCTTAAGTAAAGAACAACATGACAATATAAAGAATATTACTCAAATTATACATATACATAAATATTGAGTTCAGTATTATTTTCAATCAGAAGTCTTAGATATACTCCATGACAATATAATACCATCAAAATAAGTAGTTGGTAGTAATTATTGAATAGTAAAGAAAAAGAAGACCAATCAAAACATTTTTTTCTAATTATTTAAACTAAGTAGCTTTCTGTAACTGCTGAATTATAAACTGTATTTTAAATAAGCACGCATACTCTGTCTTACAAGCATGGCACTCTTGATGTTTAAGAAACTTGGGGAGAAGGAGTATGATAAAGAAACTGAGCATAAATTTTTTGATTCCACGATACATTTTAGGAATCCAATTTGCAAAGCTATTTTGTTCTTGTGTCTAGAGTTTATTTAGATGACTGACCTGTATGATCCTTGGATAAACATAAAGATATGAAGTAGCTTTTGAACTGTTTACCACCAAATGGTATTAAACTACTGTATTTAAATATATTATTTAATACCTTAATCTTAAAAAGACAATCTTATAAACACAATTAAGTTTAATAATGTATAATCTGAGTAGCTTATTATACTGCGAATTTAAAAGTGCAGGCTTAAATGTGTGTGTGATATTGATCTGTCACCTCATGAATAGCTAATTACATCACTTGAAATTCCCTGGGAAATAAGGAAAGGGCACATGAGAATGGATATAGCATTCATTGAAAACTGATTTTATTACAGTCTGGACATTTGAAAGTAGTTAAAATGATGTAGAAAGGCAACTAGAAGTCATTTGACTCTTCCTGTTTAATTAAACCTGCCTGATATGGATTAGTGATCCATGAAATAGGGACAAGCTCAGTCCTTCCAGTATTAGGAATCCTGGCCATTAAATTGGTCCCCAGCTTCTCGTTAATGATGCTGTTTTCCAAAAGATCACACCTTCCTACCAACTGACAGATTTTCCCCCCCGTTTGGTTGTGTATTATGTTGTAGTAACATTGTGTGTTATTGTTTAAATCAAGACTTATCTCCACAGCTAAATTTTTTAAGGTAGATGCATCTTTCTGTCTTGGGTCCACAAAATCCCAATGGACATTGGTCATACTGCACTCTGACTGAAGGAAAGTCAGTATTTCCAATTAGTAAATGGTTAAAACTTTGGAATTAGGTTGAATGGAGTCTCAACCTTGACTATCAGTTTATTAAGTGTTTGCCTGTGGGCAATTCACTGACATCTTGCTTAGTCATAATTTCCTAATTTATCAAATGTGGACAAAAGCATATACTTCCTGTGGTTATTGCATTTATTGTATAGGTTGAATAATATTTGGCCCAGGACTCTAAGGCTGGTAGATATTATTACATATTAATTTGTAATGCATTTTATTGCTACTCACAGGAATAATAAACTATTTGAAGATCCACAATATAATCTATGAGGTCTGACAATGAGATTCATTAATTGCCACCGTGTGCTTATTTTGGCAGCACTGGACAAACATCTCTTTCAGATTTCATAACCTTGGTATATTGGAGTCTCATAGCTGTGTCCATGGTGACATGTGGCAGTGTCTAGCTGAGTGGTATTCATTACTGTCGTTGCATGTTTTTAAGTGTTGTCACAAGAATGTTAGACCTTAGAGCAAAAAACATTTAATTTCTTGTTAAACTTGGAAGAGTGAAAGGGAAATCAGGGACATGTTAGTTCAATGTATGGGGATAATACCATGAATAAATTGGCAACGTGAAAATGGATTCAACAATAACAAAATGGATTAAATCTCTTTCTGAGGGGGAGAGAGTTACTGATGGGGAGAAATTAAGGCAGCTGATAACAAGCAGAACTCATGAAAACATTTGTTGAATTGTGCATCAAAATCATTGGCTAACTGAGAAGCACAGCAGACAAGGAAAACATCCATAGAGAAACAGTGAGAAAAATGTTAACTGAAAATGTAGCCACAAGAAAGGTGTGAGCAAATATGATCCCAAAGGAGCTCACCAAAGAATGAAAACAAAGAGAGTCAAAGTTTGCCAAGACCTTCTGGAGAGGCAAGAAGATGTTCTGGGCCATGCTATCACTGGTGATGAAACATGGGCATACCAATGACTGACCAAAGCATCAAAGTGCACAATGGAAGTCAGCCTATTTTCCATGTCCAAAAAAGTTCCATCAATCCAAATTGAAAGTCATAAAAGATGTTGCTAACCTTTTTTGATATGAGAGTGATTGCTCAGTATGAATTTGTTCTGACTGAACAGTTACCCAAGTTTACTATTTGGAAGTGCTGAAAAGCCTGCCTTAAATAGAGGAAAACACGGGAACCTTTCACCAATAACTCAAGCCTCTTGCATTATGACAGTGCACCAGCTCACACAGCTGTGACAGAATTTTTAGGCAGAAAAAAAATAACTGTTTTGGAACACCCTTTCTACTCACCTGATCTGACCCCCAATGATTTTTTTGTTATGTGAAGATAAAGGAAATATTAAAAAGAAGATATTCAGGGTATCAAGGATAATACAATGACACCTCTGAGGGTCATCCAAGAAAAAGAGTTTCAAAATTGCTTTGAAGGGTGGCCTAGGCACTGGTGTCAGTGCACAGCTTCCTGAGGGAAGTCCTTAGAAGGTGACGGTAGTGATATTCAGCATTGAGATAGCCAGCATTTTTTGTGGGATGAGTTTGTAAACTTTATTGTCAGACCTCCTATTAGCCTGTGATTTGGTTGTTATAATTTCAGCTATACTTGTCCTGCCAATGGTAAATGACCATGTCTCATTTTTCACTCTGACAATAAATGCCCATCAAGAAAGAAAGATGAGAAGCACCGGCCCCTCCTAGGACCGGCCGGAAGGCGGACGCTCCCCGGCTCTCCGGTCCCAGCACTGGGGCTAGACCTGCCGGAGTCACTACAAACACAGAGGCATAACGTATGTACACCTTTACCGCAGAATGACTGCACAGTACAACACCGAGAGAGAGAGAATGAATGTGGAGCCAGAATATGTCTCAAAAATTGAAACATGTCCCCTCCAAGAGCAGAGAGGAAACCCAGAAGCCTAGGAAGTCCAGCACACGCCGTCGCTGAGACGCTGACATGCGCACTTGGTGTTCTGCTGTTCCCTTGGCTGGATTGGCTGTCCCCGCCCACCTTAGGGATGATTGACAGGTGGGGCGACCTAACACACTCCTCCTAATGTGAGCATCTCCCTGGACCTTCCTGAAAACGCGGGTGGGTGTGTCCCAATCTGCCCTATCAGGGTTTAGTAGTGGCCGTTCCGGGTCCCTGGACCTTGTCTGAGTGTTCCCGCCAGGAAACGGGAACACTGAGCTGCAGTTGGGTCCTGCCCTCCTTCCCGAGCCACGTCCAACACACGCGTTTTCCTTCCACCAGACTTAACACTCCCACTAAGGTTTCTGGAACCTGTTTTCTCTTCTGTCATTTTTTATTTAACAGACATTCCGACAGTGGTTAATGAGTACCCGGTATTCTAATAAGGGCTTACATTTTACTTGGTCCCTTCCCATTTGGTGCACGCTCCGCTGCTCCCACACTTACAACCAGGCGCCTCTGCCCCCATGGAAACACAGGCCTCCCCTGAGGACAGTTAGTCCATGTGGCTGGAAAGGCTAAGCTGTGTTCTTCGCCTGGTTCTGCAGCACCCGGGGTCAGCGAGGCTGCTTCGGGCTCCACTGCCGTCTGCGTCTGCGGTGACGCCTCCAGCCCCACCTGCTGCCGTCGGGGCTGTTCTCTTCCCGCCTCTGCGGCTGACACTCCTGTCCTGCTGCTTCCAACCACCCGCTGCTCTAAAGAAAGACACAACCTTTTTCACCTTAAAGTTTACATTTTTTTAATGGGTGCTAACAAAGGTAAACACCCTGCATTCACATACTTAACTCCCTGCCCAATTCTCTTGCCAGAGTCAGGATTTCCCAACATTGACACAATTGCGATTTGGGTCTGGCTAGTTACTGGTCCTCCGTTGTGTGAGCTGTGAGATGCTGCCGGGTTGGCGCTGTCCTCTAAAAGTCGCTATACACCCCAGACATCAATCATGCCCCCAGTTTCCTGGCCAAGGTGGGTGGCTGCTCTCCCTTGCTGATAACTATTGTCATAGATAAACTTTCTGTAGTTCTAACTAAAACCAATTATTCCCTTTATTTGCTCATCTTTTATTTTTTCTTCATTGAATTAAGGACATGGTTCCAACAATAATTTAATTCTCCCCCTCTGCCTCCTATATCATCTATTTTCATAAACATACAAATGTGTTTATTTCTCTCATTTAAAAAAGGGGGGGGGGAATCATCTTAATCCCAGTTTCCTTTCCATCAAGTTTTCCGTTTTTTTCCTCCACTTTGAAGCTGTCAAACAGAGAAAGAGAGAAGAAACTTATAGACAATTATGTGCTTGCTTTAGTAAATCATGAGTAAGAAAGAAAGCCAAAATTTTCAGGAGAATTGGCTCACAAAATTGTTTTTTTAAAAGAAAACTGTGTTTATTGTTCAAAATTGGTGGCAGACAATTCTGTTGGGATGAAGTTTGGGTCAGTTTTAATTACAAAAAGAATTGTTAATAAAAGGCCCAAACTGTTTCTCGTTTACATGGCTTTTCACAGTATGAAATTATTTTCCATGTCCCTGTTTTTCATGGCTATCTTGGAATGCAAAGCTTTCAGGAATGGAAACCTTTCCATGCTCTGTGGTGTGCTAACTTAGTCACAATGTCTGAAGCCAGAGGAAAGATGCCAGTTTCTTCTTTAAAAACAAAAGTTCTCGAAAGAGTTGTCTATACTCACTGCATCTAATTCCTTTCCTTTCTTAGACTTGTGCAATCTGGCTATTGCACCCAGAAATTCACAGAAACCGTTTTTGTTAGAGTCATAGATAACATCCACAGAGCAAAATTCAATTTTCAGGGTCTGATATCCTCTCACTGCACCTATTAGCAGAATTGGGGCAGTTAATCCTCTGTGATACATTGTCTTTGCATGCTCGCATTGTACCAAATAAAGTAAATGTTTCTTCCTGTTTCATTGGCTGATCTCTGGAAGTCCCGTGTTCAGGCTGTTCTTATTTTTCTATCCCCTGTATAAGATCACTCCAGGGGTTACCACTTGCTCTTTTTCTCTTTTCTATCTATACTCATTATTATGTTAATTTCACTTAGTTTTATAAATCTATTTTGTAATTTTTTTAATTTCAGATTAATTTCAGTGTACAAATGTTTAGGTTACATTGTTTTCATTTCTGAGTTAAAGTTCAAGTTGTAATTGAGCCCTTCACCCCGGGGGGGGGGGGGGGGACGCTGAACACACTCAAGTTGTGCACATGAGGTGAGATCCCCCCAATTGCCCTCCCTCTTCCCTCCACCCCTCTCTCTTCTCTTCCCTCCCTCTCACTAGACTATACTTACGTTTTTCTTTCATGTGGACCTATAGTTGTTTATATATTGGTTTCATATTAGTATTGAGTACATTGATACTTTTTTCCATTCTTGACATAGTTTACTAAGAAAAATGTGTTTTTAGCTTTATCCAGGTAAACACAAAAGACTTAAAGTCTCCATGTTTTTTATGGCTGAATAGTACTCCATGGTGTACATATATGATAGTTTGTTAATCTGGTTGTGGATTGATGGGCACTTGGGTTGCTTCCCCATAGTTTTCTAAATTTTAATTTTAATTAAAGACCATTGACTCCCAAACGAAGTTTTGTAGCGCAGACCTCTTTCAGAACCTCCAGATGTGTATATCCCAGATTTTTCATGACATTTGTACTTGAACTGATACATCAGATACATTCTTGAACTTACCATGTTCAAAACAGAACTTTAAATTTTTGAACACTGTAGTCTTCCTTACCTCAGTTATTGTCTCCTTTCTGGTCAGAATTTTTAAGGAAAAATCTGGAGTTAGCTTTAATATCTATCCAATATATCATGCATTTTTATCAAAACATTTTCAGTCATCAACCACATATTTCTACTTCTGCAGCTATACCTGGTTGGGCTACCACTACCTCTTACTTACCTAGATTACATCAGTAGCCATTTATTCAATGATAGTAGATTATGTTATTGCTCCTAATTATCCATCCGTTCAGTCCTTTTTACTTTAAGATTATCATTCAGTTGCTCATTTCCAGCTGACTTGTAGTCAGGGCAGCTGCACAGGTAAGTAGCCTGCACTTAGTTAATGCTCTGTGGTTACCATCTTGAAATCCTTAATGGCTTTTTACCAACAGGTCTTGCATTTTAATTTTACACTGGGCTTCTCAAATTATGCTGCCAATTCTGCTCACACTGTCACTCCTTATAGGAGAAGAATTGGCCACCGAAATGCATGGGTAAGCCAGGTACTATTTCCTGGGATAAGCTTAAAAAGCAATTTTGTGGCACTTCCATTTCTTTTCTTCCTTTTATCATGAGCATGACATTCTAAAGACATGAGCTGCTCCTTTATCCTGGATCCTAAAATGAAGAATACACACAACTCTGAACTGTAGCCAAGCCAGCCGACATCTAAAATAAACTTTTTTGTATGAGTGTTGAGATTTAGGGGCTTGTTATCTTAGCACAGGCTAGTGATAGCTGAGTAATAGCAATTTCCTAGCTTCAGCTTTGCCTCGTGGGTTCATTTTGAACACAGTAGTCAAAGTAATCCTTCTAATGGTCAGGTTGAATCATATCCTTCCTCTGCTCAAAACGATGTGATGACTGTTCATTTCACTGGAATGAAAAGCCAAAGTCCATCAAGCATCAAGCACACTTTGCTTCCCACAAGCCCTTTACTTCTTAGGCCGCACCTTTTGCTACACTCCCATATTCTCACCACACCCCAGACATACTATTCTCCATGTTTTTCCTTAAATATGTCAGCACACTTTCAATTTTGGACCTTTTTTCTAGCAGCCACATTTGTAGAATTCCCTTCCTCTAGAGCTCTGTGATACTGGTTCCATCTCCTTCAAGCTGTCACTCAAATTTCACTTTCCCAGTGGGATAAACCCTGAACACTGCAGAGAACACTGCATCTTCCCACCAGGCAGTCTGATCTCTCTTTATTTCTTCTGTTCTTTTGTTGTTGTTGTTCCAGTAGCACTGATCATCTATTAACATAATATTAACATATTTTAATGCATTACATGTTTTTATTCATACACTCTCTCCCTCCACTAGGGGGCAAGCTTCATGAGGGGTGGGGTCTTTGTTTCCACTGTTTCCCAAGTGCCTGAAATACTGCCTAGCACATCGTTGGTGTTCTATAGTAATTTATTATATATTGGGGGACCCAAAGAGGTCAGCTATGGACACATTATTAAGGACACAATACTCTCTACCCGTATCTTTTTAAGTCTTATCTCCTCATACACTTTGGACCGTTCAGTGATTATCCACATTTAGCTGGGTGTTGCCGGAGCAAAGCACTCTCATGGAGTTGTTTCACTTTAAATTTAAGATGATCAACCTCTCCTAGGCCTTCACTTCTGCCAGGCAGGCGTGCTGTATTCCCCTGTTCCCTCACTCTCCCATTCTCAAATGAAAATCTTTTTCCTTTTGTTTTCTTCTTAAACAGTCTCTTATCGCTTATTTTTCACTCTTGCTGAACGTCCTTGCTTACAATTTGCTTTAAAAAAATGGAAACACGTAGAACTTCTGTAAGACAATTACAAGCACAGACACTCCTGCATTTTTGCTGACATGCTATGCCTTTCCTCCAGTTGCAATGGATAAACTCTCCACACTCATATCATAGGTCAACACTTTTAATTATCTAGTGAATATGATCCTTCTTTACTTCCTCAAGAATATCACTTTGGCCTCCCCACAACCTCTCCAGAGTAATCAGATTTTCGGTTTCTAGAGGACAATTCTCATCAGCATACATAAACACTATAATTATCCCATCTTAAAAGAGAAAAAAATTAACCTGTATCTCTAATGGGTTGTGTATCGGTTCTCTACTTTTCCTTAAAATAAAGTTGCTTTGGAAAGCCATTGATCCTTGTTGTCTCCACCTCCTCTTATGGTAGAATTTGTTCTTACAACAAATGTAAGAACACTATTCCATTATTCCACTATGTGAGAACACACTGCTCCACTGTTCCACATTCACATTGAATATCTACATGTTTGCATGTGTGTCGATACATGTACACATACATATGTACAATTGGGAAATGAGTAGATAAAAATAAGATATGCCATGTAGAAATCAAGACTCTCAGTATAATATTAAATGGGTAAAAATAATGCTTATTAGAAGAATAACATCAGCGAGATGTGGGCTAGGAATCTTCAGGATCCCAATCCTGCACAGAACATTAATAAACAACCACACACTGGCTAAAAAACTTATACAGAAGCTCTGGAAATCATCCAAAGATTAACACCAACCAACTCAATGTCTAATCAAGAAAACCATATTGAAAAGGAAATATAGTGATATTTTACACAACTGCTCCCCACTCCCACCTCCATGGTGCCTATGGCATGGTTTGAAAGGAATGGTAGTTCAGTCCCATATTCTTTTCTGGGAGCCAGAGGAAGCAAGATGGAAGCAAATCACAACATTCTCACTTTGCTCATGGCTGCCTGAGAGATGTGTGTGTCGGTCTGTGTGCTGCCCAACATGTGCTAAGACAGCCCAAAGGAACAGAACTCACAGCTCGGAGTGGGAAAAGGCTTTGGAAATCTACAAGAGAACTGTGGACGATAGACTTCTGCAGCAAGAACTCTCTGATGGGGAAATACAATAGAAGAGCTCAGACCACAAGAAGAAACGGAGTTGAGACTTGCAGAGCAATTAATAAGTTTAAAAGTGGTCACTATACCGTGAATTCAGAAAAAAAGTTGGCACATAGGCTTAGGGAAAACACATGCCCGGAAAAGATCTGAAACATTCTGAAAAGACCACAACCCTTAACATCAGTCTGGCTCCAACACTTACACATGCTGAGTACTGAAGGTCGTATTACCCTGTATAGAGATATTCTGTAGGAAACAGAGAGGTGCATGATTTTTAAATGCCCAATTTTCATCAAAAGATCATAAGGCATTGGAAAAAAATAACAACAACAAAACACAGGAAATCATAGCCAGCAATGGAATAATTAAATCTCTAGAGATCATACTCAATAAGTTATACTAGACAAAGACTTTAAAACATATGTCTTGAGTATGCTCAAAAAGCTGAAGGAAACACATAAAATGAAACTACCTCAGTCAAATGAAGGTCATATATGGAAATCTCACAGACAACACACTTCTTAATGATAAACGACTGAAAACTTTTTTCTTTAAAATCAGAACCAAGACAAATATGGCCATTTTTACTATGTCTAGTCACCTTAGAACTGGAAATTCTACCAGAGCAATTAGGAAAGTAAAATAAATAATAGTCATTCAATTAGAAAGGAAGAAGTGAAATTAATTCTGTATAGAAATAGCAAGACAAAATCTTACACATGGAAAACCCTAACAATTCCACACACTTGTTTTTTTTTTTTTTTTTTTTTTTTAGAATTCCACACACTTTTAAAACAATTAAGGAATTTCAGAAAATTTCACTGTGGAAAAGCAACACTCTGAGGTCACTTGTGTATTTATATGATAATAACGAACAACCTGAAAATGAAATTAAGAAAAGACTTTCATTTACACCAGCATAAAAAAACTAGGAAGAAACTTAACCAAGAAGACCAAAACCGTGTATACTAAAAACTAACAACCATGGTTAAAAGGGAGAATGATGACACCAACAAATGGGATATGAAAAGTACTCGTACAACTCAACAACCCAAAACAACCCTATTAGAAAATGGGCAAATGACTTGATGAGCTTTTCCCAAGGAGACATGTAACTGGACAATACTCATATGAAATGGTACTACACACCACTGATCACTAGAGGAAAGCAAATCAGAACTATGAAATGACAATATGTATTCGGATAGATTCTTTAAATAAGGGAATGAATACATTAATGAATATGAAGTTGGTGAAAATGCAGAGAAATTATTACTCTTGTACATTTTCCGATGGTAATGTAGACTGTCTCAGCCCCAATGAAAAAATGCTATGGTAGTTCTCCAAAAAATTTTAACAAGAATTAGTATATAATCCAGAAATTCCACTTCACAGCGTATATTCAAAATAATTAAAAGCCAAAATTGGGGAATGTATTTGTACAATCCTGTTTATAGCAGTATTATTCACATAGATGTGATCCAAATGCCAATGGTGGATAAATAGAACGTAGGATATGCAAACAATCATATATTATTTGGTCTTAAAAAGGAAGGAAATACTGGCATATGCTACAACAAAGAAAATCTGACCTTGTAGCCATATGCTAAGTGAAGTGAGCCAGTCCCCAAAGGAAAAGTTTTATATTGTTCTAATTATATGGAATATATAGAGTTGTCAAATTTCTTTATATTTTTGAAATTTGCACATCAGAGTAGTTAACTTGCCAGAATGTACACAGCTAGTGTGTAATAAAATTACTCTCCCATTTCAGATTAGACTTTATTTGCTGGGAAGTGTCTCCTAATTCTCTAAACCTGGGCTGGGGGCCTCCCCAAACTACCCCATACTTAGAATTGTTATCTCCCTTCTCATCAGCATGTAATTATCTACTTAGTTAATAAAATGCAAATTCCCCTGGAGCAAAGATCATGTCTTCTCTTATTTAATAATTAAATTCCTATACTTTAATAAACATTCTGTTTCTATCATGGTTACTCCCTCCACTTCCTCAAGACATCTCCATTTGTCCTAACAACTCTCTTTTATTTAACACTCACTGCTTTCCTGGGACCTGGCCAGCCTTCTTATACATGTATTAATTCCTTTATACTTTCCAATGCATTTCTGCAACAGACACTACCATGCTCATTTTGCAATGTATCCATGGGCCTGTCCTTTACTTAGAACCGTTACTTAATGCAGGCCCTAATGTCTTACCAGAATGTTCTAGCTATTGCATCATTAAATAATTACAACGTATCTACTCTGTCTCTGTTAAAGTTAAGTGACTTTTCTCCAAACAGATTGTAAAGGCCAGATATCCATGAGTAACTTCTCGGGGCAGAAGTAGCTAGGATGCTCTGAGGGCTAACTTCTGAAGAAATTGGAAATAGTGCTTGTTACTTCTCCTCTAGATGAACTGAGGCATATTCACACTTTTCTATATTTCTTTTAGGAAAATACTCTTCTGTTCCCCTTCTCATATTTTTTTCCTCTATGTTTGCCATTTCTAAAATAAAGAAAAATCTGTGAGATAATCGTACATAAAACATATTCAATAAATGAAAATATTGTTTTATCATTGTAATTGTTTTTGTAAGATAAGTAAAAAGGGAGGGCTAATTTTTCTTTACAATGAATGAAAACTGATGAAAAATTTAAAAGTTTATTATTCAGAGATAATCGTATGATTACAGGAAGAAGTACTGACATTGTGTTGAAATTAATTCCCCAAATCTGAAAATCATAGGCTTTTCCTTTTTTTTTTTTTTTTGCAGTTTTTGGCCGGGACTGGGCTTGAACTCACCACCCCCCAGCATATGGGGCCAACGCCCCACTCCTTTGAGCCACAGATGCCTCCTAGCTTTTCCTTTTTTAGGTACTTCTTGTACACTGGAAATGATATCTTCCCATTTTACAATGCTACACACAAATTTGAGTTTTAAATGCAGCCTTTAATCAATAACTCTAGGTGTTTGGGAAATTTACAAACTATTAATAAAGAATAAAAAAGAATAGAGACTTAATATCTGCAATATCTCACCTTGTTTCTTTCTCTTTAAGAAACAGTGAGCAAAAGTACTAAATACAAACATTTGGATATGGTACCATATATACATATTTTATATATATACACTTATAAATGTATCTCATTTCTGTAAATAGTATTACACAGGTATAATTATAAGTATTTCTTCTAATGGAGAAGCAAAGACACACTTTCATGTAAAATTTTAGAATTTCTTCTAAATTCTTTAGTAGTTTCAGAGATTCTCGCTCAGTCAGCTGTGAACTGGCATTTGGACGCTTACACTTAAAATTCTGTGTCTTCAGTAGCTTATTTGATTTTGCAACCACTGCTGTTGACCCAGAAATGTTTGCTTATGTGACTTCTTATGAAGCGTTCATGTTGTGCTGAGTTGTCCCTATAAACAAGTTACTTTGGAGTAGAAAGATCTATAGTTGCAAACAGTACATTAAGTAAATTATAGTATTGGATGAAAAAAATTATGTATTAGACCTTATGAGATTGCTTTAGTTCATGATAACATGATCTAGGAGTATAGAATCGAGGGGGCCCGGGGATGATTCAGCCAATTTGTTGTTTTACAGATGTGGATTCTGAGAAACACTAAGACGTGATTTTACTAAGACAGTTGCCCTACAATCAGTTTGAGTCTGATCCAAGCTAATGTGTGATCTGGTCTCCACAGCCTGTGTCAAGAAGCGGAGTCGGTTAATTAATGGTATGGACACTGGGTTGGGTTCACATTCTGGTTCCAAAATTTTGTAGATCTTTGACAACCAGATACCTAATTTTTAAGCCTCAGTTTATTCCTCCATAAACTGTGTGCTAAAACTGTAGGGGTCTATTGTGAGATGTAGACAAAACGATGCATCCAAATACTTTGCCCAGTGCACAAGTGGTAAACGCCTAAGAAACAGTGTTATGTTACCTGAGTCTTTCGGATTGTATTTGCTCCACTAATATTTTATCTTTACTTATGCTGGTTGTCTTTTCTATACTTACAAATGTTAAGGGCAAAAATTTGTTAATTTAAGAAGGTGAAAGTATACAGTTATTTATTGATTTAATAATAAAACATAAAGTACATTATTATACTTTTATATACACCTGCTTATAAGTCAGAAGAACACTTTGAATATCCTTTGGGCAATATCCAATCCACATTATACCTTTCTCATTTACGATAATTAAAAAAATTCTCTATTCCATGAATATCTAAGAAGTAGTCTTGAATGCTAAATTATAAGTATTAAAGATACAGGTATAGCTTTTGAAAATCTGAGGGTGATTTAGTTTAACATGGGAGACTAAACAGTGGAAAAATTAATAAATTTCAGGCATGCCTTTTTGCACTCTTACATTATTAGAAGGAAGCAAATCTGTAATGAACTCTTTACAGTTTCTGACCCCGATACTGATATTGAACTGACAATTACAAAAGGCAGCTTGAGGGGATGCAGTGATGCATTGGCATTGAAACTGGGGCATCTGTTCTGCTTCCAGTACCCGTACTATTAAGCAAATATCAAGGGTCTAACAGCTTGATATGCATTCATGGCCCAGAACCTTCCAATTATTCCATGTGTCATGACATTGATGCAAATGCAATCCTCAACCATTTGAGAGAAAAAAAAATTTTTAAAAATATACTATTGTGGCAGTGCATTAACCTGCTCTCAGCTGCTCAGCAAGAGACAATATAAGTGAGCGTCAGTTAAGGATGACACAAAGCTTTGCCTTTGAGCTAAAAAGGCTATTAAGTTAAACACAGTGCTTATAAAAAGGTATTTATTGTTGTTTTGAAGACTATTACTGTGTCGTTACATTCAGTTAATGAATTTTGTTATTGTAATAACAACTTGGGAGGGGAGAATACTTTCCTGCAGGTTCTGAACTGGAGAAAGCAACATATCAAGTTTTGAGATCCCCCAGTGTATTCTCAATCTCTAAGTTTAGACTTCAGCATAAGATAGGACCTCCCTTTGGTATATCTGGGAACAAGAAGGGCTTGCTTGAAGGTCGTTGCCAGGGGGAAGGAGCCGTTTCTGTGCTTCTGTGAATGTCGGCTTGCTTAAACTCTTTCTCTCAACTTCTAGACTCACCATTAGGTTTAATAAAAACTCTTTAAAACACACACTCTTGAGACTCAAAGAAAAATTTCAAAAAAACCAGCTGTGCTCTAATAGTAGACTGATTAATTTATGATTCTCTTTAACATAACTAACTAGGACAACTTGGCTCTCTTACAGCTGAAAATGCGTTTCTTCTAACACCAAGTTGGCATTTATCTAATGACTGTAAGGAAGGCAAATGTTACATGTTAATATTTCTGTAAAGCTGGAAAGAGCTTACAAAAAATCAAAGGCACTTTTTATTTGACTTGGAAAAAACCAAAAATGTTCAGAAGGCCTCTGCAGAGATTTAAGATGATTCAAACCTATTGTCTGATTTGCCAACGCAGTGCCTTCTATAGAGATAACTGCCCCTTTTATTAAAACAAAGTCAGAGGTGAGTTGCCATATTGTAGGAGTTCGTTATCCCATCTGGTCTGATTTGCTGCCTGTAGCCAACTAATTTTCTTTTACATCAAGTCATTATTACCTGAGTATAATCCTAAGACTTCTGCCAGGTGTAAGGTCTCCATGATTCAATTATTACGCACAGTTGTTAGTAGAAATCCAATGTTCACCCATGGAAAAACTGGTTTGTGCCACCAAAAATAAAAATATATGTATGTATATATGTGTATATATATATATATATATATTTATATATATATATTTCAATAATCCTGGCATATATAAGAAGTAGGCTTAGTTGTAGACTGAGCAGAAAATCATATTTTTTTCTTTACAATTATTTTCTGCAATATTTTATATTATTCTTATAACTTAGAGTTTTGAAGATATAGGAAATAACAATCAAAAATACTGAACTTTTTTTTCAGTCGTGTTCAGTGCCATGATAGTTTTCATGGTAGCTGTTGCTAGACTAACTTTTCAGAACATTGAACATTGACATTAATGTTGATACAGAATTCACCCATGGAGGTAGGTGGGTTGCCTGTTATTATAGTTCCTACTGCATTGCTTATGATTGATGTAGTGTTTAACTTGAAAAAGTAAAAGACATTGAAAAAAAACACACACCCCAATTCAAATGGTATATAACTTTGCAAGAAAACTACTAGTAAACTAATTTGAGCTTTCTATATTAAAGAATTTACTAAAATTGCCTATTCAACTAATACCTCCCTAAAACATTTTTAGTGTTTTTATGCAAGGACCATAGAGTTCAAGCATATGTTAAGAAATCACAATTATGGAAGAAGACCAAGTGCCCATCAACCCACGAATGGATTAATAAATTGTGGTACATGTATACCATGGAATACTATGCAGCCTTAAAGAAAGATGGAGACTTTACCTCCTTTGTGTTTACATGGATGGAACTGGAACATATTCTTCTTAGCAAAGTATCTCAAGAATGGAAGAAAAAGTATCCAATGTACTCAGCCCTACTATGAAGCTAATCTATAGCTTTCATATGAAGGTTATAACCCAATTATAGCACAAGAAATGAGGAGGGGGGCAAGGGAGGGGAGGGGAGGGGGGAGGATAGGTGGAGGGAGGGTGATTAGTGGGATCACACTTACGGTGCATCTTACAAGGGTACAAGTGAAAATTACTAAAAGTAGAATATAAATGTCTTCATATAGTGATTTAAAGGCCATGAAGGCTATGTTAAATAGTTTAATGTAAATATTTGAGATTGTATATAAAGTCAGCACATTGTGCCCCATGATTGCACCAATATACACAATTATGATTTAATAAAAATTAAAAAAAAGCCAAATTTATTTCTTTAACATTTAATTTTAATATCAACACTTTCCCAATAGTCACAGTTACCGCCCAAAGAGTATATACGTTTTTTTTTTGAGACATAGTCTTACTTTGACGCCCTGGGTAGAGTTCTGTGTCATCACAGCTCACAGCAACCTCCAACTCTAGGGCTTAAGTGATTCTCTTGCTTCAGTCCCCCAAGTAGCTGGGGCCATGCCCAGCTATATTTTGGTTGCAGTTGTCATTGTTGTTTGGCAGTCCTGGGCTGGATTTGACCTGTCAACTCCCATTTATGTAGCTGGCACCCTTAGCCACTGAGCTACAGGCACTGAGCCTAAAATCTTAGGTACTTAACTAACCATGTCACCCCACATATATAAACAATGATGAGAAACTTAACAGCTTTTAAAGTATAAAAGTTAGTAAATATATAGGTATACCAGATTTTGATATGCATTATATATAAAATGCACAAAATTCGCATAACTTTTAGAGAGTACAAATTTAATAAAGTGGATGTTAAAATCTTATTACATGGATGAAAATGTATTTCTTCATTATATTTTTTCTTCTTTTACTTCATTGTTAAATTTGTCAAGGTTACCTACTACATGGTAAGAAAATTTACCAAATAAAGTGTTTTTATTTTGCCAAGTTTTCAATATTTAAACCAAACATAAAAATCAAAATGAAGAAAGGGAGGCAGAAGGGGAAAGGAAGAGGGAAAGAGGGAGAGAGAAAAAGAGGCTGGGACAGGAAAGGAAGGAAGGAAGGGAGGGAGGGAGGGGGTCACACTAACTGAGGTTTCAGGGTCATGATACTTATTCTGGCAATGGAAGATTGTTTAAACCTGAGTTCAATTTCCATTTATAATAAAGATCTTTTAGTTTTATCATGGGAATTTTAAGTACTTGACTTTCATAGAAATTTTAAGGTTTTAAATCTTGGTAGATTTTCAAGAAAGGATGTTTTCTTTCAATTTTGAGAGGCCGGAAGAGTCTAACCTATTGTTCTGCCATTGTGATATATTCCCCTAGTATATTGTTAGAGTTGAAAATGTGTGCATGTTAAGAATATGTCCCTAAAATTTGTTCAGCCATGTAGGAATTTTATTTCAAGGCATTATGACTGTAACTGCACTGTTAGTTTTTCTCATTGGGATTTATAACCAGTATCTTGGAACACACTTGTTACACTATCCTTGATTCCTTATAATTATTTTCTTTAATGATTTTTCCTAACAAATAAATAATAAATATGGGTACATTTAACCCCCACACACATAAATGTAGACTAAACTATAAACAGTGGAAGGAACAAAATAAATATATTTATAAATAGAGAAACTTATTGAAATTAAAAATAAATACATATTATTATCTCCACCACTCTGTTATTTCAACTGGCGTTTGATCATATAGTGAACTGCTAGACTTCTTTCAGGATAAATCATTACCTTTTATAGGCTCAACTTGTTAGTATTAAACATGGTTAAAGAGGCCGGGTGTGGTGGTGCTTATGCCTGTAATCTTGTACTCTGGGAGGACAAGGTAGGTGGATTGCCTGAGCTATCAGGTTCCAGACCAGCCTGAGCAAGAGTGAGACCCCCATCTCTAAAAATAGCTGGGCGTTGTGGTGGGTGCCTTTAGTCTCTGGTGCTAGAGAGGCTGAGGCAAGAGAATCACTTGAGTCCAAGAATTGAGGTTGATGCGAACTATAGCATGATGGCATTCTACCAAGGGTGGACAAGTGAGACTCTGACTCTAAAAATAAATAAATAAATAAATAAACACAGTTAAATTTCTTCTTTTTTTAATGAAAGATAATATTCTTAGAAGTTGGAGAGTATGCGTTTCTTCAATATCTTTTTGCCTTCCAGCCTTACTCTTTTTTTAATATTTTTTTTTTTTTTTTTTTTTTAAATACATGTATTTTATTATTCTTCATTACATTATTTCCCCCCTCCCACCCGTCCGAGATAAGGCAGAATTGATTTACAGAAAAGAATACAGAAAACACCAAAGCTCCTGGTAGTGGGAG